>MU551596.1:874006-899006 GCA_024362625.1 Silurus asotus | reverse complement strand
AATAATGTTATGCCTGTTTGGTGTAATTCAGTAGGTTGTAAACAGTTTCCATCATCATAACAAACTTAAAAAAAAATCTAGGATTATTTATTTTAAATATGTTTTTTTTTCTTTTTCCTGTTTCAGAATTATTGGCACCAAGGGTAAAAATTAGTTTGCCAATAATTGTGCCATATAAAGAAAAAAGATTAATATTTGTCACATGAACTTTACGGCACAATTCTTGCTTCCCATATCCCAGCGATGTTAGGAAGCCGGGGTAGAAGCACAGGGTCAGCCATGACACAGCACTGCTGGAGGATTAAGGGCCTTGCTCAAGGGCCCTCAAGAGAGGCAGCTTGGTTATACCAGTGCTTGAACCCCCTCCTTATGCCCAGTAACCCAAAGCCTTAACCACTGAACCAGCACTAGAATATCTCTACGCCTCAATGACCATTAAAGAATCATTGTTTTGTAATGTTCCTCTTTTCTGCTTCAGAATATTTCTTATCCTTTGGTAAAAATGAGTTTTTGCCATCAGAGGGGTGCCAATAATTGTGCCAAATGTCGTGTCATTTTTAATTGGCCTTCAATTAATAGTTTTATTTCTGGTGGTTTTCAGTCCCGATCATCAGATTTGTGTATTGTGTCTAAATTAAAGGAATCGAATGAGTCAAAGGTGGTGGTCTTGATGATTTGTACACACACACACACACACACACACACACACACACACACACACACACACACACACACACACACGTGTGAAGAGCAGAAAAAAGGTTCAGCAACCATGTGATTGGCTGGTTGTGATGTAAGCTGTTACATAAGCTGTATTGAGTGGCTGATTTAGTTTTGAATGGAGGTGTTTACTATTTGTTGTGTTTGGGAGGGTTATAGAATGAGCAACAGGGTTATGAATAGCAGACATGCGGTGTGTGTGTGTGTGTGTGTGTGTGTGTGTAATTGCGATTGTGACTGTGTGTGTGTGTGTGTGTGTGTGTGTGTGTGTGTGTTGTGAATCAGTAACCCAACAATTTTCTAACAAAATCATTTCCTTTTAATAATTGCTTATGAGACACTACACAAGCACAGTGTTATAGGCTTGGCATAATTCAGTACAGTTCAGTGCAAAAGTTTGCGCATCTAAGAGCAAGTCTAAAACCTGAGAGGAATTGAGCAAAACTTTTTGAAGGTACATTGTTGTTTTCTTATATTATATGGGGTATGGAATACCACAAATTATATTTTTCCTTCAAATGAAATAGTAGTGATTAGAATGAATCTATCAGTATTAAACCTTATATAATGTGCTTGATGCACTGATTAGGCAAAAAAGTATGCTAGTTATGTGTATTAATGGAGACTGAATTACTGGAATGAATGTGATGGAGTAGCACATTGTTTTTGTGACCTTCGTGAGTCTTTTCTGTCCAAAGTTTTTACCTATGAGCTGTGGTAACTTGTCCCCACATAAAAAAGATTGAGTCTAGCTCGTGTTTTTTTGGCTAATTCGGGTAGATTTTATTATTTACAGTAAATAAAAAAACATATGCTTTCATATGTATTTATGTAGGATTTGCACATTTTGATAAAACTCCCTATTATGAGAAATATCTATAAAAAATGCAGACGAAGTTTCAGGAGTCTCCTGCATATCGATAGCGACTCACTGGCACCTGCAAATTATATACAATATCTCAGAAATTTATATTCTGGAGAAAGAGAGAGAGAGAGAGAGAGAGAGAGAGAGAGAGAGAGAGAGAGAGAGAGAGAGGAACCTGATTGGTTTGACTTTCTGCTGCTATTAGTTTACTAGTAGTAAAGACCAAGTGGTGTTTACAGCTGATCTCTCTTTCTCTCTCTCTTTCTCTCTCTCTCTCTCTCTCTCTTTCTCTCTCTCTCTCCTTTATATTCCTTCATCAGTTAGCACTGTAATGCCTGCATCAATGTGTCCAGCAAAATACAGACATTTTATCACATTTTATCTGCCTGAAATGAGTTTTTGGAGAATGTACTTTCTGAAAATCTTAATAATATATAAACAGTTTCCTGTAAGTGCATACACTACATGGACAAAAGATGTTTAATAACTGACCATAAGATTCATATATTCTTTTTGAACTTCCTATTCAGCATTTATACCCCATAACTTTCACTCTTTTGTAAAAAATGTTCCACCTAAATGTGGGGATTTGTGTGAGATTCAGCTAAAAGGTTGTAGGTAAAGTCAGGTGCTGATGTAGGTGAGATGAGGAGGCCCTGAGGTGCAGTCAGCATTCACATGCATCCTAAAGTTGTTCAGTGGGGTTGAGGTCAGAGCTGTATAGCAGGAGATCTTCCACTCCAACCGACGCAAAGCATATAATTGTCATCAGAGGTGGCAAAAGTACACACATTCTTTACTTAAGTAGAAGTACAGATACTCATGTTTTAAAAAACTCGGGTAAAAGTTGAAGTACGGTTTAGACTTTTTTACTCAAGTGAAAGTAATTAAGTCTTGGCTCTGACATGTACTTAAGTAAAAAACTAGTTTGTGTCACCATTATGAGAGAAAAACCCACAAAACGCCACCTAGAGTGTTATTTGTGTAAAACATGGCGGATTTGGTGTTTGATTTGAGACTTGCCGCAGAAATAAAACAAACGTTTACTGACTAAAACTTTTTTATCTTGAGTTTAATAATTTATTTTATATCTAAGTAAAGAAGGGAGGTCGTGGATAATTGGATTTTTTTCCGAAGTCTTGATTTTGCCTTTTTTATATTTAGATATTTATTTATGTATTTGAATTTTTTATAAAAATGGTAAAAACAGAAATGCGCGCTGAATTAATGGTGCTATAATAACATTTAGTGCTGTGTACAATCATTTTAATTTTGACAGCCATATATATATATTGAGACTTGCCGCAGACTTTTTCATCTTGAGTTTAATAATTTATTTTATATCTAAGTAAAGAAGGGAGGTCCTGGATAATTGGATTTTTTTTTTTTAAGTCTTGATTTTGCCTTTTTTATATTTAGATATTTATTTATGTATTTGAATTTTTTTATAAAAATGGTAAAAACAGAAATGCGTGCTGAATTGATGGTGCTATAATAACATTTAGTGCCGTTTACAATCCTTTTAATTTTGACAGCCATATATATATATTCATACAAAACAAATTAAAAATGTTGTTACCGAATGAATGTATCCAGGCGGAACATCCACATATAGAACACAAGCAGAGAAAAGATGATGATGGTCAGGAATATGTCTGTTCTCAGTCATGTTTGCATCACTGACTTCCTCTGTCTCATCCATGTGAACCCCAAACTCCTAACTGCCTTCTGCCTGCTGATTCTTATCTCGGTAAACTAGTCTACATCTGTGGTGAGTGAGAGACAGTACATTATACACCAGTGGATTGAAAAAGACGCGCAGTAACAGGAATTCGGTTGTTCGGCTGAACCTGATTCAGGTTAAGGCAAAAATGTAATGCTGTCTCATCCAAAGACATCCTATACAACTGTGTGCCTTGAGTTTTGGAGAAGAACCACATAAAGCTGGAAAAGTCAGTTGTCCCAAAACATTTGTATATGGTATGTTGTGATGCATTGCATGTATTGATATTAATGGGATGTATTCTCTCTCTTTCTCTTCCTTTCCTCTCCATCTCTCTCAATTTTGTTTTCTCTCTTTGCAGCACTGCCAGTAATTCGACCCGGAGCAGTCCCACTTGCTCTCCGGTGTTGCGGAAGCGCTGTCGCTCGCCCACGGTGCCGAGTCTGGAGGGAGAGAACATGGTGGAGAAGGGCTCTGAACATTCCGACACCTCCAAGTCACCCTCAACCCCAGACCAGCTGGTAACCCGCACATACTCGGCTCAGTCCACACGCAGCAGCTCTAAAAACTCCAAGGTGAGGAAGTCCACCATGATGCTTTCCTGCGTAGCAGTTTAGAGACTACGTAGCAAAAAAATGTAATAAAGTCACATTCGCTGAATGTTTGTGTGCATTGGTAATTGTTCTTGTTTTGACATGCACTATATTGCCAAAAATATTGAGTCATCTAGTCAAGTTTGAGCCAATTGGCTCTTCTTTCCACTCTTGGAAGATGTTCCACTAGATTTTGCAGTGAGCTTATAGATATTTGTGTTCATCAGCCATAAGGGTATTATGAAAGGCAGGTACTGATGTAGGTGAGGAGACCTGGGGTGAACTCAGCGTTCAAATACATCCCAAAGGTGTTCAGTAAGGATAAGATCAAAGCTCTATAGCAGGACACTGAAGATCTTCCACTCCAAAGCATGTAAACCATATGTTCAAGGAGCTCACTTTGTGCACAGGGGAATCGCCATACTTTCATTCGAATTAATGCAAAATTTTAATCTAAAGACACTGCAATTGAGTGCCTCCAGCTTTGTGGTAACAGTTTGGAAAAGAACCACATATAGCAGCAAAGGTCAGGTGACCCACTACTTTTGGCAATATAGTGTATATATTTAGTTTTTATTTTATTGCGGAATATTTGCAGTTTTTATTAGTGTAAGTTGGAAATTATATTTTGAGTTTTGCTCTTTCCTTTTCATCCATCTGTCCATTAATAAGTGTATAAAATGCCTATATGCCCCAGAAACGTCACCCCTTTTATGTGTATCAACATGCAAGTCCTGCCTTTATTACCCATAACACATTGTCTGCCTTTATACCCAGTCTGTGACAAAGTTGACCTCCTTCGTCCAAAAACGGTCCAATGTCTAAAAAGATTCATTCTGAGTTTTAGGAATCACTAAACCTGGACACTCCTTTCAAAAATAAAAGCTTGGCTGCTGTTTCTGGCGAATGTGATAGGAATTCGACAGCACTGTGCTGTATGTACATGTCCAGCTGAACTGAAATAACATTCTGTACTATTTGAGCCCTGGCCATTTCAATGTGTGCCCCCTGTAATAGTCAAGTAGGGTGCAGCACTGAAATGGCTACTGATTGCATCGGACTGTCAGATAGAGCAATCAGTTCGAGTGACCTCTCGTAATCACACTCGTATAAAATCTCACCCACTGACCCAGTTACACTCTTTACCTAAAGAACACAGTGATACCATTCTATGCCACATAGACACTTTAAACTAAATAGTGCTAGTTTTAATTTTTACATAAATCTTTATCAATGTGACTGAATAAAAACTGTTTCAAACTAATGGTTTGAAAGAAAGATGGATAGATGGATGGATGGATGGATGGTTGGTTGGTTAGATGGATGGTTAGATGGATGGTTGGATTGCTAACTTAAAAGATAACCAATCAAATAAACACATGCACAGACATAAACATGCATAAAAAAATACTATATAGATTAAAGGCTGGCAAAATATATGATTAGAGGTTTTAATTGGTGGAAGAAAAGAAGGTTGGCTAATTGGATGAGAAAGTGAATTCACTGATAAACAGGAATAGAAAAGCATGGATGTAAGGATGGAAGGATGGATGGATGGATGGATGGATGGAAGGATGGATGGATGGATGGATGGATGGATGGATGGTAAAAGGTGTGTAAAATGTAAGTATGGAGAGATGATTAGATAGAAGAGTGGCCAATTGAATGAAAATCCAAATCCATTGAAGCAGAAATAGAAAGGCATGGATGGATGGCTGGATGGATGGATGGATGGATGGATGGATGGATGGATAATGAATGGATGATGGATAGATTGCTAGCTAGATTTTAAAAGATAAACAAGTGAATAAACAGACTTGTGTAAAGACCATGCAATTAAATAGTTAATAAAAAAAAGAATGATCAGCTGGATGGATGGATGGATGGATGAATGGATGCATGGATGGATAGATGGATGGTGAATGGAAAGATAGATTCACCATTAGTTGGAAAAAGGAAAATAAATAAGGTGGAGATAATAGATGAACATCTGCATACATTTAGATATAAAGTGATGGATGGATGGATGGATGGATGGATGGACAGATGGAAAACATAGTGAAGGACAATGTAAAGATGGATGTTAAGAACAATAACCCAGTCATTTTTCCATGTTTGATTTTCTTTTAAGCTTCAGTTCTTTTCTTCTTTTTTCCTTTCATTTTCTTTTCATTTTTGCTTTTGCTTCTTCATTAAGTGTTGAGCTTTGATTAAAACAACTCTCTGTGATTTAAAAGTGACTCTTTGTTCTCTCTTGCAACTCATTCTGTTTTTCTGTTGCATTTTGTTTTCTGATTTCTTTCTTCTTCTCCTCGCTGCATGTAAGTCTCACAAGCGACTGTCCAAAGTAAGCATTTCTCTTTTCCATTGTATGTGTATGTTTCATAATACACTTGTGTGGTTGCACACAAGCATTTGCTGCTAGTCAGAGTATCCCCCCCCACAAACACACACACAATCTTGTAAGTACAGTACATCCCTCACGTATCTAAGTGAGTGTATATTGGGAGTTTTGTGTGTATGTATGTATGTATGTATGTATGTATGTATGTATGTATGTGCGTGTTTTCTCCTAAGGCTTTTTAAAAAAAAAATCTCTGACACTGGATACTCTTCCCATAAAAGACGTACCTTACAGAAAACACAAAGTAACCTTCTTAAATAAATCCCATTACAGTTTATATTCCTTTTATGTGGAATGTCAACCATATATACAGTGAGTCTTTTTTATATGCTGTTGCTATAGAAACTATGGATGTGCATCTCTATAACTAAGGCCGATGTGATTCACATCTCGATGCATAGCCAACGATACAATACATTAAAGATACCTACAAAGCAGCTACCGATGCGATGCGATTTCCCCCATTACAATGCAGTGTGATCCGATTTCGATTTGATTCCACACGATGAGTTTCACTGCAATGTAAAAAATATAGTTCACTTTTTTTCTTTAATTCAGACGGACAGCAAATCCTAAATTTTTTTAAGTGCCTTCAGACTTTTAACGTATGTGCCTTTCACAAACAGGTTTTTGTAATGCGAAAAAAAAAAAATTGGATTAAATAAAGCCAGACATTCTCTTTATTTTCTGTCTCTAGCAAGCCTACTGACTCCTTCCAGCCTGGATTTTAAAGGTTGTCACTTGTGCTGTGTCCACGAATTTGCTGGGCCAGACCTTCACGCCGGGGTCTGCTATTTTTCCCCGATCAACACACTAAGGTGTCCAGATCCTGGAGCAGGCCATATTTGGCACACCTCTTCACCCATAATATCTCCCTCTCCGCTGACGTAGTGGGGTTAAAAGAGTTACAGGACAATGCATTGGGTTCAAGAGACGCTAGCTGGCTATCTCTTCCTGGGTGCAGCATCGTCTCTTAAGACCTGGGTTCTGCCCACCAAGCCCTTAGAAACCACTTCGGCATTGGTGGGGGGCTGCTCAGTGGGTGCAGATCTTACTTGGCATATCAACTTGGTGCATCAACTGCCTGAAGATGCTGGCTGTGCTTCTGGCTCTGATGCACATTCTCCCAGGGGCTGCCAAGTGCTGGTCTGTACAGACAACACATTGGTGGTCTTCTACATCAACTATCAGGGGCATCTGCGATCTCACCACCTATACAGGCTGGCATGGCAGACCCTCCTGTGGACCAAGGGAAGACTGCTTTTACTGTGAGAATCTTACATTCCAGGATACCTAAATCAGGAATCAAATGCTCTCTCGAGGCAAGGGCCGAGGCCTGGGGAATGGAGGCTCCATACCAAGGTGTGGGAGCAAATATGGTGGAAGTTTTACAAAGCACAAGTGGATCTGTATGCGACTCAAGAGACATTTCCCATCCTCACTTACCCAGCCCCTCTTGGGCTGGACGCCATGGAAAAGATGTGGCCGAGGCCACGCCTGTACACCTTTTCCCCCCATCGCACTGCTTCCGGGTGTTCTGGAGGGAGTTTGCCAGAATGGAGTCCGTCTCCTTCTGGTGGCCCCTTGGTAGCTGGGCAGAACATAGTTTGCAGACCTGGTGGCCCTTCTCAAAGAACCTCCTTGAGAGATTTCCCCCAGAAGGGGTCTTCTCTCCTACGCAGACGGCACCCTGGTTTACCCCCCTGCCTGGAGTTATGGAAGCTGTTGCTAGACACTGGTCTCTCTACCTAGGTAGTGGAGACCATCTTCTAATCTAGAGCTGTTCTAATTCAGAGCTGGTGCCTGTTCTCTGCGTGGTGGACCCAGTTTTTTTGCCCGGGTGGTTCAGTGCAGGAGTTCCTGTAGTAGCAGTTTGCCCCAGGGTTGTCTCCTTCTACCCTGAAAGGTTACATGTCCACTATCGCTGCTTATTGTGCTCCACTTGCTCAACAGTCGCTGGGGAAGCACCACTTGATGACACGTTTGATGTGTGCTACACGGAGGCTGAGGTCCATAACACGACACAGAGTGCCTGTGTGGGACTTGGCCAATGTGGTGGAGGCTCTGTCTAAGCCCCCCATTAAACCCTTGGCCAAGGTGGCTCTTAGGTTTCTGTTAGTTAAGACTCGCTTTCGCCTACCTGAAGAGGGTCTGGTAACTACAGTGGCCATGTCCATCCTGGACCACCCCAGGCATGGCCAATGCCTTTACCACAGACCGGGGTATGTACCTAAGGTGCCTTTGGTTCCCCAACGACCTGTCGGGCTGCAGGCATTCTAGCATTCTCCTTTCCCGGCCCCTGACCAGGAGAAGCTAAATCGACTGTGTCCGGTGATGTCCACAGGACAGAACTGTGGAGGAAGTTGGAGTAGCTGTTTGTCTGCTATAGTCCCTATAAGAAAGAGCTCCCTGCGAACAAGCAGACCTACAGCAGGTGGATAGTGGATGCCATTTCATCCTCCTATGAGTCCTCTGCTCTCCCCTCTTCTTTCTACGGCCTGGTCCTCTGGAGTCGCCACTGCGACATGACAGGCTGGTCCACCCCACTGACCTTCATCAGGTTTTATACCATTGACCTTAGAGCCACTCCGGGCTCCTCCGTCCTTTGGTCTAGCTGTGTCCATCCACACTAGGCAGGGACTGGTCAGAAAGGCGTGATTGGACTTTCGTTCCCAAACATTGTTGACACAGCTTGTGTTCCTGAAGGGGAATGTCTCTAGGTTATGTATGTAACCTTGAGACATTTAGTGAGGAGAAATCAATATATTTATAAAATATGGGTGTAACGGCACACAAACATAAGGTTTTTTTTTTACATATCTTGTTTTTTTAAGTCATGGTTTGGTTACGGGTAAAGAGATGCAAAACAAAATTGTAAAAAATTTTAAATAAAATGCATGCTTGGTTGATGAATATATAAAATAATATTTTATCATATTTTATACAAATAAAATAGATTACATCAAATGAATGCAATACACCTTTTTTATTATAATCGGTTAAATTGGCACAAATTTAAATGATTAAAAAAATTCAATAAATAGAGTAATAAAATTAATTTGTGTGTGTGTGTGTGTGTGTGTGTGTGTGTGTGTGTGTGTGCAAGAATTCAATATTTACTTTTCCAAAGATATGATCTACTTAACTGTTCTTCTTATTACAGTAAACTTTAAATGTCTTCATTCCTTCTAAACTTTATTCATTTACTACCTCAATATGTGAAATTGTCAGGAATTTCTCCTTTTAAGAGAAATTTTTGAAACTAAAGAATCTATAACGCTAGCGTTAGCCACCAACCAGAAAGTGGCTAGAATTCACGCTTTTTCGCGTGTGATCAAGAATGAACCAATCACAAAGCATGCCGAGATCATCACTAGCCATTTGACCGTATTTGTCTATTTTGTGTTTCACATTTACCACTGTATATTATTGCCATGTACTTAATCAAACAAATAGATGACCTTAGGACAAAATAAAGTACAGAATTAAATCAAAATAAAACAATTCAATAGAAAAACAAAACGTAAATGTGGGTTCATCACAGTGAGGAGAAATCAATATATTTATAAAATATGGGTGTAACGGCACACAAACATAAGGTTTTTTTTTTACTTATCTTGTTTTTTTAAGTCATGATTCGGTTACGGGTAAAGAGATGCAAAACAAAATTGTAAACAATTTTAAATAAAATGCATGCTTGGTTGATGAATATATAAAATAATATTTTATTATATTTTATACAAATAAAATAGATTACATCAAATTAATGCAATACACCTTTTTTATTATAATCGGTTAAATTGGCACAAATTTAAATGATAAAAAAAATTCAATAAATAGAGTAATGAAATTAATGTGTGTGTGTGTGTGTGTGTGTGTGTGTGTGTGTGTGTGTGCAAGAATTCACTATTTACTTTTCCAAAGATATGATCTACTTAACTGTTCTTCTTACTACAGTAAACTTTAACAAATGTCTTCATTCCTTCTAAACTTCATTCATTTACTACCTCGATATGTGAAATTGTCAGGAATTTCTCCTTTTAAGAGAAATTTTTGAAACTAAAGAATCTATAACGCTAGCGTTAGCCACCAACCAGAAAGTGGCTAACACTAGTGCTATGGGTTCTTAAGCATTTCCATATGTGTGCAAAACAAATCACATTTCCAGTACAGAGTGAGCAGCCATAGTGACACTGCACAAACTCTAATTTTTTTTTTATATCCCCCCTGGCATTGTTGTGTTTTTACAAGTTTTACAATAATAATAATAATAATTAAAAAAATGCCCTCAAAGTGTGAGGCGGAGACTAAACAAACTTGCGGTCCGCCGCTTAATACTGTACGTTCTTGGGAGAACTCAGATTTAAAGTATGTTTCGCACGTAAAAAGATCTGCACTGAAAGCCCTGTAAAATTCCAAATATCAGTCACACATTATTTTTTTACTTTGTAAATAATAAAAGTATAGCTATCTACAAATTATATATAAAAAAATAGATTTTTACATGTTAAAAACAATGCGCACTTGTATTCGATGCACACTTCTTTAAATTGCTGCATCACATTTTTTACTTTTATACCGATGCACAAATGACAATCTATACATTTTTCCATCTTTAATAAAAATGATAACATATTTAGAGTGATTGCATTGATATAAACAGGTGATTCGATTAACAACCAGCAGAACTACTGCTATAGAAAGTTCAATCCTTTTGTTAAGACAGGATTAAGAATTGAGCAGTGCTGTGGTATAAACTTGAGTCCTTACGTGTTCAGTTGTGGGTGGGATTTTCCTCAGTATAGCATTTTCCCAGTGTTCAGTAAAATGTGAATGTTTCTGGAGTGTGTTGAACTGCAGTGTGATTCACTTCAAGTGGACATTCAACATTAAATCTACACTCAGAGCTGCCACCCACCTACGTACCGTTCACACACTCGCCTAATACCCCTTTCATTCTTATATATTCCTATTCATCTGTGCTGTCTCTTTTGTTCCAGTGTCTATCTAACACGTCACGCACACGTTTGCAAACCGAATGTCTGTCACTGTCCATTGAACTGTCACTGCTTTTAATATCCACTCTTTCACTTTTCTGTTTCTGTCTGTTGACTTCATCCTGTCTCCATTCCACCTTTGCAGTATGACAGACTAAGCCTGATCAAAGTAAGCATTGATTTTGTATCATTCCACCTCTGCCATTCCAATGTCTTAGAGTAGAGCTAAACAGTGAGAAAAAGGAAATACGTTCATGCTGAAGGTTTGTTTAGTCTGAACTAAAGAAGTGAGATGTGAATCTCAGCACTGTACCAGAAGAATTAACCAGGCCGAAATCACTAAAAATGAACAATATCTAAGCTGGAAGGAATAATTATGAAACACAAAATTACTTGTACACTAACAATGCAAACACCCTCTAATTTCCAGCTGTTTAATCAGTGGTTTTATGTGTATTGGGATTCAAACATGGGGAGGAAATGACCTGAACAGTATTTAAACTCATTTTATTATTATTATTTTATTATTTGACCAATTTTTTGCAGAAAATCATTGAAAAACACTAATCGTGGTTCTGGCAGTTTCTCAACCTCAGCTACATCTCTTGAGTTAAAGAAAATAATAGCATGACCCTGAACAGGCATTTACTAAAGATGAATGTTATTCATTGTAAGGTTAATAAACATGGGCTTTTGTGTGAGGTTTAAATCTGACCTCTTTTCTTTTTGTTGTTTTTTTGTGGTACCCCAGTCCTGATACACACCTCTAGTATGGATCAATCTTTCTAACCAGATTCTGACAAATACTAGGGATGTTCATCTCCATAAGTGAGGCCAATGCATTTTTCACATTTTGATGCATAGCTTATGTGATGCGATACAATTCACCTCTATTACGATGCAGTGTGATGCGATTTCAGTTTGATTCAACTCAATGCGTTTAAATGCAGTATGATTCGATGGAAAGAAAATAAAATGCTATACAATTCAATACGGTTAGTTAGTTCATTTTATTTCTTCGGTTCAGACAGCTCTACCTCTACCATGTTAATCTGTATTCTATGTGACTCTCAGGACACGCCTCGGCCTTCGGAGTGTTGTGATGCGTCATATTCACGTAGCAGCAGTGCTGCTGAGAAACAGTTTAGCGAGGAACACTCAATCTATATATCAAATATTGGCCACAAATTATTGGTTACTTTGTAAATAATTAAATTATAGCACATCTACTAATTTATTTATAAATTATTTATAAATAAATAAAAACTATTTTACAGATGCAAATTTTAAAAAACAACAATAATACAAATTGCAACAATTGCACAATCTTACCATCCCTATTACAAAGCAATTCCAAATAAACATTATTAGTGATATTTCTTAAAATAAACTTTTGTAGCTCTTTAGAGGAAACGATTCATCTCGTACCTGGTTGTATTGTTGCTCTGTAAATTCCTTCCTGAACACCAGTTTAACCTCCTTTCCCATTGTCGTGTCTCCATCAGTGTGTCCATGTCCTCCTGTTCGTCTCTGAGAAACATACACACACTTCACATTGTCTCTTTCCGCAACCATCAGCAGGTCTGCTTCCTCTCTCATTCTCTCTCTCTGTTTCTCGTCTCGTTTCCAACGACACCGTGCCAGAGCTTCTGTCAGAGGAAACATTTCCACCACTATAAGATCCAAATATTCCACAGTGAGAGTTCACACTGGGCTGTGGGAATCTAATCATCAGGAGTTCACACGTTTCAGAAGTTTCTCTTCTATCTTTGAGAAAGTCAGAAGCATTAGCATTACACATGGGCAATATTACAATATGATTTTAATAGTGTGAGAAACGACAACAGGTTTACACCTTCACGTGAGATTTATCTGCACTTTCAGTTTCAGGTAGCTGCGTTAGCTGCGCTAGGTAACTGCACTGAGACCCATTTTTAGTGGCTCTCATGAAAATCGAGCTGTTGTCATAGCAACATAATGAAGCCATTTCCAAACATATCACTTCGTTTCCGATTTTGTCACTTAGAATCATTTATTATGCACTACAATGGCACCATGTTCATGGAAAAGTATTCTCCATTTCCCTCCTCTTGCTCCTAATTACTTCATTCTCCACATCCCCTGACTCTCCTCATCTCTTCATTCTTTTCATTCTCTTTATTCTCCTCATATCTTTGTTCTTCTTATTTTTCTAATCTTATCTCTTCATTCTCCACATCCCCGATTCTCCTCATCTCTTCATTCCTTTCATTCTCCTCATCTTTTGATTCTCCTCACCTTCTCATCTCTTCATTCTCTTCATTCTCCTCATCTTCTCATTCTCCACACCTCATCTCTCCATTCTTCCCCTCACCTCATCTCTACATTTTTTTTCCATTCTCCTCATCACCTTGTTCTCCACATCCCCTGATTCTCATCTCTTCATTCTTTTTATTCTCCTCATCTTTTCATTCTCCTCCTTTTCTGATTATATTATACTTTTTATTCTTTTCATTCATCCTCACCTCATCTCTTTATTCTTTTCCTCACCTCATCTCTTAATTTTTTTTTTCATTTTCATCTTATCATTCTCCATCATACTCCCTACAGGGAATGCAGAATTATTAGGCAAGTTGTATTTTTGAGGATTAATTTTATTTGAGGATTTAATTTGAACAACAACCATGTTCTCAATGAACACAAAAAACTCATTAATATCAAAGCTGAATATTTTTGGAAGTAGTTTTTAGTTTTAGCTATTTTAGGGGGATATCTGTGTGTGCAGGTGACTATTACTGTGCATAATTATTAGGCAACTTAACAAAAAACAAATTTATACCCAATTATTTATTTTTACCAGTGAAACCAATATAACATCTCAACATTCACAAATATACATTTCTGACATTCAAAAACCAAACAAAAACAAATCAGTGACCAATATAGCCACCTTTCTTTGCAAGGACACTCAAAAGCCTGCCATCCATGGATTCTGTCAGTGTTTTGATCTGTTCACCATCAACATTGCGTGCAGCAGCAACCACAGCCTCCCAGACACTGTTCAGAGAGGTGTACTGTTTTCCCTCCTTGTAAATCGCACATTTGATGATGGACCACAGGTTCTCAATGGGGTTCAGATCAGGTGAACAAGGAGGCCATATCATTAGATTTTCTTCTTTTATACCCTTTCTTGCCAGCCACGCTGTGGAGTACTTGGACGTGTGTGATGGAGCATTGTCCTGCATGAAAATCATGTTTTTCTTGAAGGATGCAGACTTCTTCCTGTACCACTGCTTGAAGAAGGTGTCTTCCAGAAACTGGCAGTAGGACTGGGAGTTCAGCTTGACTCCATCCTCAACCCGAAAAGGCCCCACAAGCTCATCTTTGATGATACCAGCCCAAACCAGTACTCCACCTCCACCTTGCTGGCGTCTGAGTCGGACTGGAGCTCTCTGCCCTTTACCAATCCAGCCACGGGCCCATCCATCTGGCCCATCAAGACTCACTCTCATTTCATCAGTCCATAAAACCTTAGAAAAATCAGTCTTGAGATATTTCTTGGCCCAGTCTTGACGTTTCAGCTTGTGTGTCTTGTTCAGTGGTGGTCGACTTTCTGCCTTTCTTACCTTGGCCATGTCTCTGAGTATTGCACACCTTGTGCTTTTGGGCACTCCAGTGATGTTGCAGCTCTGAAATATGGCCAAACTGGTGGCAAGTGGCATCTTGGCAGCTGCACGCTTGACTTTTCTCAGTTCACGGGCAGTTATTTTGCGCCTTGGTTTTTCCACACGCTTCTTGCGACCCTGTTGACTATTTTGAATGAAACGCTTGATTGTTCGATGATCACGCTTCAGAAGCTTGGCTATTTTAAGACTGCTGCATCCCTCTGCAATATATCTCACTATTTTTGACTTTTCTGAGCCTGTCAAGTCCTTCTTTTGACCCATTTTGCCAAAGGAAAGGAAGTTGCCTAATAATTATGCACACCTGATATAGGGTGTTGATGTCATTAGACCACACCCCTTCTCATTACAGAGATGCACATCACCTAATATGCTTAATTGGTAGCGGGCTTTCCAGCCTATACAGCTTGGAGTAAGACAACATGCATAACGAGGATGATGTGGTCAAAATACTCATTTGCCTAATAATTCTGCACTCCCTGTATATTCTCCTCCTAATCTCATCTTATCTATATATTCTTCTCATCTCTTATCTCTCTTATCCATTCTTCTCATCTCTCATCTCCCTAAATCTCCACTTCTCCTAATTCTCCTTATTTCTTAATTCTCCTTCTTCTCATCTTTTTTTCCTCTTCTCTTCATTCTCCCCATTTATGTCCATGTTTATTTAAGATTTTTAGAAGGAGTGTCCAATGTCAGACCTTTAAATTTGTTCTGGTACTGGAGATCTTTGTTCTTTCAAGGTTTTTCAGTAGTATGATCAGACACGTTTTGGCTCTTTGAGGAAAAAGATAGAGATTGCTGATATAATGTACATGCTAACACAACACAAAGAGAATCACTATATATATAGTACAGACCAAAAGTTTTGGTCTGTACTGTATATAGTACCCTTAGGCAGAGAAATGCAAAATATGACCCCAAGAACACCATCCCCACTGTCAAACATGGAGGCAGAAACATTCTGTTTTGTGGCTGTTTCTCTAATTTGTGTCTGTATATATACTATATACAGTACAGACCAAACTTTTGGTCTGTACTGTATATAGTATATATACAGACACAAATTAGTCCTGTACCAACCCCTTTCATTTAAACCTCTTCACCACCATCTGAAAGACCAAAGAGCTGTCAAAGGACAACAGGGACAAGATTGTAGACCTGAACAAGGCTGGAATGGGCTACAAGACAATCAGCAAGAATCTTGGTGAGAAAGAGACCGCTGCTGGCACGATAATTCGAAAATGGAAGTCAGTTGTGCTCGATCTGGAGCTTTATGAAAAATCTCACCTCATGGGGTAAAGATGATTCTAAAAAAAGGTGAGGGATCAGCCCAGAATTACACGGGAGAAGCTTATTAATGGTCTCAAGGGAGCTGGGAAACCAATGGTAACACACCAAGGTCTCTCTGCTCAAGAATGCACATGAACAGGCCCATCTGAACACCTGAATGATTCAGAGGAGACTTAGGAGCATGTGATGTCGTCAGATGGGACCAAAATTGAGCTCGACTTGCCGTGTTTGGAGGCAGAGAAATGCAAAATATACCATCAAACATGGACGCAGAAACATTCTGCTTTGTGGCTGTTTCTCTGCTAAGGGTACAGGAAGATTCACCACATGAACGAGGCCATGCACTGTAGAATCTTGGATGAGAACCTCCTGACCTCAGCCAGAACACTGAAGATGGGTCGTGGATGGTCTTCCAGCATGACAATGACCCAATACTCTTTTATACACATAATGAGTTGATATTAGAAGTTCTTTCTTAAAGGGACAGGACTAATTTGGGTCTGTAAGTGGGTTAATTTACAAAATCAGCAGGGGATTAAACAATGATTCCACCCACTGTATACACACACTGTATAGGCCACATATATATTTTGGATATTTTGAAGCATTCAGGTACTTTGTGTCCAGTCACATTACACCATCCTGTCTTTTCTTGTTGCCCTCAAATTTTATATTCCTAGGATGAAACAGAACTTGTGTACTTGTGTATATGTTAGTGCTTATGGGAGGTTTTCTGTGTGTCAGCAGAAATCAACACATGGGTTCTTGTTCCGCATTAATGTTATAGTGCCCTCTAGTGACACTACTAGTCAGGAAAAGTGTGTGTGTGTGTGTGTGTGTGTGTGTGTGTGTGTGCTTTCATAACAGCTGCATCACTCTCACACTTGTTTTTCTCTCCGTCTCTTTCACAGAAAAGTCAGAGCTGGTACAATGTAAGTAACACTTCTTGTTTGCATGCATGTGTGTGTGTGCGTGTGTTTAATGGTGACCTTTTGCAAGGTTCTTTACAAGTTCCTGATCTGGATTTGCACATGCATGGACACACAAGTGCCCATTATATCCACTGTGTGTATGGATGCTTTATGAAGTAAATACCACTAGGTGGAGCAGTTGTACTAAACATGTTCATATACACTACATGGATAAAAAAATTTTGCACCTGACTAAACTGTTTTCGAAAGGCAGTTGTATAGAACATCTTTGGATGCAATAGCATGACATTTTTGGGTTCCTAAGCATTTCAAGTATGAAAAAGCATGGGATTTGATTTAAGTGATTTAAAGGTCTGGATTATTATGGAAGAAAGAACACTGAGCATTGAAAAATATTAGTATTTCTAAAAGTTTGCACTATAAATGAAAAATTTGTAAAAAAAAAATTTCATAAAAAAAAGGCTACATCTACACTAATGCATATCGATTTTAAAGTGGCGTTTTCGTAAAAAAAAAACACGCTCCGCCCACAATTTTGTTTTCAATCGTTTCCCAAACGTAAAGCGCCTCGAACCTGCGTTATATCCAAACTGTGACAAGAAAACGGTGTTTTCGAATTTATTAACCTATATATTACTTATAGAAATAAATGTACACCAAACAGGCATACATTTGTGTGTGTGTGTGTGTTGTGTGTTTTGTGTGTGTGTGTGGTTATGGGCGATGATGAGCTCCCATGGCACTGAGTGATTCTATGATTACAGCTCAACCGTCCACAAATGAACTCTGAGCCCACAATCATGCGACCGCTCACTACTGTATTCTATTTGACTTTTCTAATAGCTATTTGACTTAAAGCTGTAATAATTAAACAAAGGACAAAAGACGGACAGACAGACAGACAGACAGACAGACAGACAGATAGATAGATAGATAGATAGATAGATAGATAGATCGACAGATAGATAGATCGACAGACAGGCAGATAGACAGATTGTTACAAACATACATACACAGATCATTTGGGAAGACCTCGTGTGTGTGTGTGTGTGTGTGTGTGTGTGTGTGTGTGTGTGTGTGTGTGTATATGGGTGTGTAACGTGAGTAAAACAGATTATTTTATAGAGGGTCACACTCTCTACTCCTGGTACCAGCCACGGACTGCTCTTTTTGTTTGTCCTTAGAGTTAATGGGTAACTAACTTTACACACTCGTCTCCTGGCACAACACACACTCAGATCATGCATACTCCCACACAGAGCATCTGAGCATCGCCTCACTATATATATACGTACATATCTATCCCGAGTTGTGGATGAACCATTTATATTTGCTGTAGAGTTTGGTTTCGTATGAGCTGTTTTTTTTTTCAGAAGAGACGCTCGATCAAAGGAACGATGATCACAAGATTCTTCACTGCTTATCATTAGGACGATTACTTGGTCCATGGAAAAATGCTTTTTTTTTGCTTTCGCATAGTGGGATTCAACCTTACTGGGACTGGCAGAGGTGAAGAAGCAGGTGAAGAAAGCAAGATGCAACACCGGAGCATTTCTGCTTAAGTTTGTAGTAATTGAGAGCTGATGAATGCAGCAGAACGTGTTTCATTGTTGAAGAACCAGCATATCACTATCGGTGCATACGAAAAACGGCGTGAGAACTGAGAGGCCACTACGACTTAAAGTTGCAGAAGATTACCTCTTGTAATTCGAGAAAGAAAGAACAAGACACCAGACTTGAAAGACAGACTATAAATGTTTTTTGCAGAGTCAAGGAGGAGATAAATGAGGTTTCGGGGCACTCACACGCTCTCCCAGCGAGAAAGAAAAACAAAGAAGCATAATAACTGATCTGTATGCTGGGGTTACTGTAGGTCGTTGGCCGGCTTTTATGTTTGTGTGTGACAAACACTGGAATCATGTGGCACTAGTCAGCACAGACTTGTACACTTGCTCCCAGATGAGGATCCTCCAGAGAAGACTGTTAGACTGTAAACTTCTCTGCTTTGTAGACTCTACTGCCTATTCAGGACATGGACTAATCAGAAGACTTGCTAGTGGTATCTTGACCTTTTTTTGTGAGGTCAGTATTGGTCAGATTCTAAATGATGGAGTTTATGATGAAAGGCTCACAGAGGGACTGGGAAACCTTAGTGGAGCTGGAGGAAACTCTTACCATGTGGTTGCTGCAGGATGCAGCTTTGGCTAATGGTCTGCCCTGGAGCTCAATTGACACCCAGTCAGAAGAGGAGGAGGAAGATGAAGACGAGGACATTCCAGCTGTGAGTTGCCGAATTGTTGAACGAAGGTGTTGATGGTGGAGAGATTTCTGCAGTGTGCCGAAGAATGAAGGGTTGGAGAGGGTTTTGTGATTTTTTGGGCGACGCGGATCAGACATCGCGCAACGGAAATATCGCGGGTTCTCATATGGAACAAAATCTGACTATCGCGGATTTATCAGCAGATTTCACAGATTTGCGAATACTAATAAAATACTAACAAACTACACTTTTATTAACGAAATTCATCAAAATCTAAAAAAAAATGTAAAATTTTTGATTTATATAGTAAAGTATAGGTATAACGTACAGTATAGGGGCCCGTCAAGATATCATGGGGGCTGGCTGGGTGGTCGGTGGGGGGGCGGGGACTAATGGAACGTAGCCCCTGCAATATCCGAGGGGTTACTGTATATCAAGCTATGTTTAGAGCATTTATGTGTCCTTAAAAAAAAGCACATTTATTATAATCTAAGGGCAGTTCAATTGGTCGATAAACTAACTGGTCATTTTTGTGAAGAAAAATATAAATAATGAATCTTACTTACAATTTTAGTTAAACGTCTGTAAAATTTAGCCTCTAAAAGACAAGGGTTCTTTTTTCAAGACTTATATTTGTGGTTCTTAATACCAGACTAGCTAATTTCCCGTTGCCTTGTTCTACAAGAGTGGGTGTAAAATCATCAGAAAGCAACTGGAGTTAATGGATTAATGTATTGCCCTAAAACTCCACACAAACATTTTAAGCAGGATTTATTTGGTTGGCATTTTCCTCATTCTTATCCTCATGTTATTTGGGCATTGAGGTACACTGAGGTATATCTATTTGTTTTACCCAACTCCAAATTCTTATCATTCCTGCTTGTTAGATATTTGGTGACTATTGATTAGACCGAAGGTGAACTGTTTAATTATTTTTAGAATGGCACCGACATCCGAGCGTATCGATTTCCTGTTCTATGAGAAGATAGCTGTTCACGTGGTCTACTAGTTGCACCCAAAAAAAGCTATCTCAGTTTTGAGTCATCTTGAATTTCAAAGACAGCTTTGGAGATAAAACGTTGTGTGCATCTGTTTCTGTATCTACTGACCGTTCATTCAACTTAAAGATAAAGTTTTACAATAGATTAATAACAGACTGAAGCTTCCACCATAGAAGTTTAGACCCTAAAAAACACTGATGTTCAGTGTTAAAAAGGAAATTACTTACACTTACACTCTGGTGCTCTTGTTAGTTCTCACTCTCCAGCGTTTTGTATTTTTTTTCAAGATTTATAATCACACTCTTGACATCACCTTTATGATCCTCAAGAGTTCCTCTTTTGAGTCGGGTTCCTCACAAGGTTTCTTCCTCACAACATCTAAGGGAGTTTTTCCTTGCCACAGTCGCCCCAGGCTGCTCATCAGGGATAAATACACACCATTCACCTTCATTCTTAAATTCTGTAATGCTGCTTTGGGACAATGTCCATTGTGAAAATCGCTATAGAAATAAACTTGACTTGTTAGAACAAGCACTTTACTAACATAACGTGTGAATTTTTATTCTTTGGTATCCAGGACTACCAGGATTAATTAATACCTGAATGGCGAATCAGACACAGGAATTTTACTTGAAATGTAGCCTGCTTTTGTATTTCCCAAAGTTTCCAATTTTGTTTAAAGATAAAGCTGTGAGATGCCTTAGTGCCATTAGTGTCTTTAACCGTGTGTGTCCTCATGTCTCGTTCCTTTGTCTCATCCAGGTTCTCAGCCCCACCTATAAGCAGCGAAATGAAGATTTCAGGAAGCTCTTCAAGCAGCTCCCTGATACAGAGCGCCTCATTGTCGGTACGTACTTCAGACACATGTCCAGAGGATCTCATTTAAACATCACATCGACACAATAAATTATGAACAAAATGAATAAATCGTCCACACTCCTGACCATAAGTCTTACAATTTGATCTTTGCTCTTTTTAGACTACTCCTGTGCTCTGCAGAGGGACATTCTCCTGCAGGGCAGACTCTACCTCTCCGAGAACTGGATCTGTTTCTATAGCAACATCTTCCGCTGGGAGACACTAGTACGAGTCTTTTTCTCATTCAGTCCAATTAATTGGTTATGTAACAAGCTAATAATGCAGCAATTTATCCCGGAGTGCTTGACATTAACGTGTTTATGACGCCGTGTTTAGCTGACGGTTCGGCTCAAGGATATTTGCTCCATGACGAAGGAAAAGACGGCGCGTCTCATTCCCAATGCCATCCAAGTGTGCACAGACTCTGAGAAGGTAACGCAAGCATTTGGAGCTATAACTGTTAGCAAACAGCAGGGTTACGGATGAGCTGTGTGTTGGTCAAAAGCTCACATTCATTGTTTTTTATTAAAATAGTAAAGCAGCATGTGTATCACTTTGTCACTATTTACTCTGTCTTTACTCCAGCACTTTTTCACATCGTTCGGCGCGAGGGACAGGACATACATGATGATGTTCCGGCTTTGGCAAAATGCTCTGCTGGATAAGGTATTAGATATATACAGTACACTTTTTCTTCTTCTTCTTTCGGCTGCTCTCATTGGGGATGCCACAGTGAATCATCCGTCTCCATACCCCATGTCCCTTCTCTGCACATGTCCAAATTATCGCACCTCTCTCACTTTGTCTCCAAAACGTCCTACATGTGCTGCCCCTCTAATAATTCTCATTTCTAATCCTGTCCATCGTCGTCACTCCCAACGAAAACCTCAACATCTTCAGCTCTGCTACCTCCAGCTCCACCTCCTGCCTTTTACTCAATGCCACTGTCTCTAAACCATACAACATCTCAGGTTTCTCCACAGTCCTAAAAACTTTCCCTTTCACTCTCACAGATACTCTTCTATCACAAATCACTCCTGCTATCACTCTTCTCCACCCACTCCACCCGGACTGCACTCTTTTCTTCACTTCTCTAACACATGCTCCATTACTTTGCACTGTTGACCCCAGGTACCTGAACTCCTCCCCCTTCTTAACCTCTTCTCCCTGCAACTGCACCACCTCACTGTCCTTCCTCTCATTCTCCATTCCTCTCACCTTCAAAATCCTTTTGAAATATACAGTACACAGCCTTCAGAAATTATTAAGACCTCTTTTACTTTATTCAATTTGTTTAAATACACATATTTCAGTGTTAGGAACAAAATAGAAATAAGCTTGTTTAGGTCATGTGTGCTGTGCCCTGATGTGTTGCCTTTGTCTCTCCAGCCTCTGTGTCCGAAGGAACTGTGGCACTTTGTTCATCAGTGCTATGGTAACGAGCTCGGGTTGACCAGTGACGATGAGGATTACGTCCCCCCTGACGATGACTTTAACATCATGGGGTAAACACACACACAAAACACCACACAACACAACATTCACAAAACTTCCCTGTATATTCATACAGGAAGCAGACAAATACACTGTTTTACTTTTTAAAACTTCAGATTTTAGTATTCTAGTGTCCTGACATTCTTCCCTGTGTGTGTGTGTGTGTGTGTGTGTGTGTGTGTGTGTGTGTGTGTGTGTGTTGTAGTTACTCTGAAGAGATCCCCACTGAAGAGAACGAGGTCAGTAACGACAACTCCTCCAAGAGCAGCGGTGAGAACAAACCAGACATTAGCCCTCAATCAACCAAAAGATCCCTCACACACTCCACCATCACGTCCACGCCCAGCAGCACAGACCTGCCTCTGTCTGTGAGTACACACTTTAGCTACGGTTCTGCATTCTAAAATCTAAAGTGCTGCAGTAAAAATGTCCTCTCTGCTGTTTTCTTTTTCAGTTTGCAATTGCTCCTGAGGAATACACGGACTGTCTGCCCGACCCGGAGCTTTTGACACTGCCTCTGCTGGTAGACGAGAGGAGCTGCGAGTCTGCGGAGGGGCCTCTTTGTCCAGTGTCCTCGCCGTCACTCGACTTCAACGATAACGAAGACATCCCCACCGAGCTCAGCGACTCGTCCGACACAGACGATGAAGGTACACAACGAACTAATAAACATCGAATGCATTCAAGATTGATACAAATACCGATATAAAGGAAAGGGGGTCTTTTTTATAAATTTTTATTTAGAATTTGGAGGAAAGGTTCACAAGTTGAGATTAAAGGTGCCTCAGTGCTCATATGATGCAATAAAAACATCGCATATGCGTAAGGTTTTACATGATGCTTTTCCAGACTTCAGTGATTCATCTTTAGTAACTGCCTGGTCCGGGTCTAGACATTCGCTTATATTAGGTTTCTGGTCTTTCCATACTTTGGGAAATAGAACCGAAAAAATAGGTTAGAAAATATCATGGGAAAATACAAAAATAAAACTCCCAGTGTTTTACTGCTACTGTATGAAAGTAATACAAAATAAAACACTCCTAACACACTTTTCTTAACGCACAGCACGCTTCTCTGTATGTCTGTGTTTCCAGAAGTGGAGGTGCAGGCATTCCACGACGACCTAAACGGCCGTCAGTACATTAACGAGGTGTTTAAGTTCAGTGTGGATAAGATGTACGCGTACCTTTTCACAGAGTCGCAGTTCATGGCAGACTTCATGGAGCAGCGCAGATTCACAGGTTTGCTCATTTTTAAGCAGCAATAGATAGTGTGTTCTTACAGAAATATAACTTTTTTTCTTACTTCATTAAAAAGATGTTCTGTTTTTCTGCCCTCCTAAATATATACACACACTCTCACACACACACACACACACACACACACACACACACACACACAGATGTAGTGTTTCAGCCGTGGAAGAAAGAGGAAGCAGGGAACCAGAGGAGAGAGATCATGTACACCATCTCGCTCTCCAACCCACTGGCTCCCAAAACAGCCAACGTCAGTGAGACTCAGGTCAGCTGTAGGCACACTCTGTGAATTAATTTACCCTACATTTAGAACAGATAAAAATGTGCGATTAATTTGCGATTAATCACGAGTTAACTCGTGACGATTATGCGATTAATCACGTTAAAATATTTTGACCAGTTGACAGCCCTAATATATATATATATATATAGTGTGTATGTATGTATGTATGTATGTATGTATATATGGGTTGGTTGTCAGGATGTGTCTTGTTAATGGTTTGCTTTCTCTCTCCCTCCCTCTGTCGCTCTCTCTCTCTCACTCGCTCTTTCTCTCTCCATCTCTCTCTCCCTCCCCCTCTCTCTGTCTGATACTTAGACTCTGTACAAAGCCAGCCAGGAGAACGAATGTTACATCATCGATGCAGAAGTTGTCACTCATGATGTTCCTTATCACGACTATTTCTACACACTCAACCGCTACACACTCACCCGGGTGGCCAAGAACAAGTGCCGACTCAGGTGCAGAACACTGAACTAACACTGTGCTGTGCTTCATTCTAAAATAATATTACAGTTGAGCTTCTGTTTGTAATAATTTATCTGTAGATATTAATAGATTTGACTGGATTCTCAGTAACAAGCAGAACTTATATTCTTTTTTAATCTTATTAACTTCTTAACATAGTGCAAGAATTTTTATATATATATATATATATATAT
>MU551596.1:831301-873884 GCA_024362625.1 Silurus asotus | reverse complement strand
CACTTTTTAAATGACTTTATTGAGTAAATCAAATCCACAATATATACATTTTGTATCACATAAGACAATGGAACGTTTTCAGTACATATATAAATGGTAAGAAATAGTGTCGACATTCAAATCAATTTGACAAGTAAATTCATACTAGGAAAAAAAATAATAATAATAATAATATCATCATATAAATTTCATACACATAATTCTTAGTATTAAAGGGTACAAAAGGTATAAACAGTCTTAAATGTACAAAAAAAAAACAATAATAATATTAATAATAAATAAATAATAAATAAATAATGGGGTTTCAGGCTCCTTGTGAGCACGTAATGTGCATATACACATATATATATACACATACACATACACACACATACACACATACATACATACACACACACACACATATATATATATATATATATATACACATATACACATATACACACACACACACTGTATGCTATTATTATGTATAGTATGTTATTATTTGCTTTTGTTGTATAGGATGCCAAAGATTTTAAATAATGGCTCACATTTTGTTTTTTAAACCCTGTAAGCTTTAAGGGGATTTAATTTTTTGCTGCAGGGTTTCTACAGAGCTGCGCTACAGGAAGCAGCCATGGGGATTGGTGAAAGGTTTCATTGAGAAGAACTTCTGGAGTGGACTGGAAGATAACTTTAGGAGCCTCGGTGAGCATCACACTCAGATATCAAATACCGATCAGGTATCGATGATTTGGTGATTAATGAAGTAACGCTAAAAGCAACATTCTAATCATCTGGGAAGTCTAAACTTCGAATTAGACAATTTGTCTAATCTGGGTCAAGTGACTTTTTGTTATGTCATTCATGTACATTACAGTGCACAATGAAAGAATACAATATTCCTCCAGGAGATACTGTATGTGCTACATGAAACATTAATGAACATAAGATAACACAGGACTAACAAGAACGTCACTAGGTTACGTAGGTTCCCCTAGTTCTCTGAGGGAATGAAAGCTGCAATGAAAACGCTTTGGGAATGCGTCGCATTGTTCACGCTCTGAATCATGTGTAAAATCTGGCCAATTGGCAGTTGTGACATCATTGGCAGGCGACGTCGCACAAACCAGACCAAAAATCAGCGGGGTGGACCAGCACGCAGCGTTACAAATGTCCTGGAGCGACACTCCAGCGGACCAGGCAGTAGTGGCTGCTATACCCAGGGTGGAATGAGCTTTCCCCTTAGAGGAGTGGGAAGACCAGAGGGCTCATAACACAGACAAAGGCATCCACAATCCATCTACTGACCGTCTGGTTATTAGCCGGGAAACCTTACCTTTGAAGGCCATAGCAGACGAACAAATACTCCGACTTCCTCCAGGGACTAGTTCTGTGGAGGTATGTGTCTAGTGCTTGCACTGGATACTGTCGACTATGCTTTTCCTGATTAGGGGTTGGAAAGGAGGAGGGCAGAATGTCTTCAAAACGAAAGGTCGTGAGGGAGCCGCTGGCACCTTAGGCACATACCCTGGTATAGGGTAACCTAAGGGCCACCTCGGCCAAGGGCTCGAAGGGGAGGCTCAGATAAAGCCACCAGCACAATGGCCACACAGGCACTCTGGGTTGTGTCCTGGGCCTCAGCCTCCGGGTGCCACGTAGGAAACCTGTCATGAGGGGGGATTTTCCCCAGCGACTGCCCCACCAGCGGTGTACAATAAGCCACAGTAGCAGACAAGTATACCCTTAGGGTTGATGGAGCCAATCCTGTGGCAAGAACTAAACCAAACAGGCAGTTAACTGGGTCCAACTGGTGGTGTTCACACTACGTGGTGAACAGATGCATACAACCTCCTCGTGGAGGGAGCTCTGGAATGGAGAATAGTCTCTACTACCTCAGTAGAGGGACCAGCTGCTATGAAGTGCACCCCCACAGGGGCCAGCCACAGCTTTCATAACCAGGGTTCCCCCTGCCTGTGAGAGGAGATCCCTCCTTGGAGGAATTTTTTAAGGAGGTCCCTCGAGGAGGGACAGCAGGTCCATAAACCCCACTCTGCCCGGCCACCGAGGTGCCACCAGGCGGAGGCAAGCTCCTTCCTGGCGGATTCTCTCCAGAACTCCTGGGAGCAGCACAATAGTGGGACTGGGTTGCCCCCTCGGGAGAACCCTCTGCCTCTGAGCCACCACTGGAGGGTTTTTCAAATGGAGGAGGCCAAGTGGGATCACACTGGCCTCTGTTGCCATTAAACCGAGCAGCCTCTGGAACTGCCTCACAGTCAGTGGCTGGCCTGCTTTTACTCTCTTGACTGCAGTGAGGAAAGTTTGATCCGGGCAAAAGACAATTGTGTCCGCAACACGGTCGAATCCCACATTAGGCCCAAGAAGGTGGTTCTCTGTACTGAAGAATCTCTTAGGGGACCCTCTGACCTCTTAGGGTCCCTGGGGAGGCTGCACTCTGAAGCACTCTTGTGGCAGAGCTAACAGTCTGGCCTCCCTCTCTGCCCAGAAGTCTGATTGGGTAACCAGCCTCTCGATGCTGGCTTTTGATCCTTTCAGAACGGCTGGGGAGATCCCCTGCAGCTGTGAATGCTTTCCAAGCAGGCCCTGAAGAGGCCACCCGGTGGAGGGGGACTGCGCTCTGTGGGTGAGCTAACAGTCTGGCCTCCTGGTGGTGTCAAGGAGGTATGGTCACCGCATGTGTAAACCGCCCTCCCCAAAGCAGGGCACTGTGATTGTCTCGGAGAAAGAAATACGGAGCACTGCATTACACGCACCGGGAGAAGGAACTGCCAAAGCGAGTGCTTTCCCCAGGGAACGGGAGCTCGGTCCAGCAGCCTGCGAGCCCCCTGCGACCTTCGGCGCTGCTTCGCCTCAACGAGAGCGCGACCTGAGCCGGGATGGAGAGCATAGAAACACAGCTAAAAATGCTAACAGATTACTTCCTCGACAGCTGACCAAGCATGCTCCTGAGCTAAGCAAACAACACATCAGCTGCATGTATGCAGCGGGGCAAGAAGGAACACGCAGTCGGAATTCTGCTTGTATTGTAAGCTCATGGCTGCACAGATTCTCACACAAAGCGCTTACCTGAACAGAAGAAGCTAATTTTGCCCACCAATGGCATCACGACGAACTATTGGCCAGATTTTACACATGATTCAGAACGTGAACAACACAAAGCGTTTCCAAAGCGTTTTCGACACAGCTCAAGTTCCTGAAAGGGAACAAACAGAGCTTTACACAGGACATTACATAAAGCACATGTGTGTCCTGCAGTGTTGCAGTGTTATGGTGTTGTGTTGTTGCATCAAATAGTACACTAGTAAATTTGCAAGTAAATGTGTGTGTGTGTGTATGTGTGTGTATGTATATACTAGTCTAGTCTCTTGCTGTAGCAACTGATGGCTTGTGGGAGGAAATGTGTTACACAGTCTGGCTGTGAGGGGCGATTTTATGTCTGGAGAAGTAGTAACTCAATGGACAAATGTTGGACAAATCCCAGCACTGCCAAGCTGCCACTGTTGAATGCTTGAACACAGGCCTTCAACCCTCAACTGCTCAGTTATGAGCTAATTGTAAGCCTTTCTGGATAAGGGCATCTGCCAATTGCCATAAATGTAAAAGAAAATGTTAACTATGCAGTTGACAATAGTGATCATGTGTGTGGTAGCAATCCTTCTAATTATTTTGCTCTTTGCTACATTTTTAGATGTAGGATTGGGTAGAACATGTGAACACTGACAAATCCGGTATCTTTTTTTCTAAAATGTTTATAAATGTTTAAAAATAAAATTACTTTAAGTATATTGCACGGTCAATGTCACGTAATGTCACATGCTGAACTCTGGATTGAGGAGAACTCCCCCACTTTCCCAGTTTTTTTCTTGCCTGAGTTTAAAAGAGATTTGCTGTCCGTTGACATTGTCCATAAATTAAAACATAGACGCCATATTTACTCCAAACTCACCGCACAACCCATGATTCTTCCTAGTACAATTTCATGTTAGCATGTTAGACTTGCTATTTGGGTTGTGTTAGAATAAGCCAATGGTCTCAAATCTTTAAAATCACCCGAAAGATTACATAATAATGTGCAGAAAAAAGTGATCAACAGCAACAATAAGGTAATTGCACAACTCCCCGATTTTATTCAGCAAGATCAGCAAGACCATCTAAAATTGTACACATTGTCCGTTCTTGCAGAACTGGAGCTGTCGAAAGCTGAAGACCTGCTGTTAGAAGCACACGGGCCTTCTCCGAAAACAAAAGCCCTGAAGAACTCCACACTGAGGCGGAGAAAAAGGCCCCTCCCACACCTGCGCACACCTCACCTGGAGGAAACGCTCAGCCCGGTGACCACACCCACTGATGAGGAGGTCATTCATAGGATTAAGCACGTATCAGGTGCGAAGTTTTACACACATACCGCGCACACGCACATGTGCTCTGTAACGCACTAGAACAATACATGGTATTGATGTAACTGCTCTCGGCTTTGCTAGCAGGCTCCACGCAAACGAGACACATTCCTGAACACACCCCTGGGGGCGGAGCCTTCAGTAAAATCTCCAAGTTGCTGCTCATTGTCAGTTTTGTGTGAGTATGTCTATTTATTCTGCTTTATATGTGTCAGTTGTGTAGGATTAATACAATTATGTTTTACTTATATTTGTATTTATTTGATTCTTTGTGTGTGTGTGTGTGTGTGTGTGTGTGTGTTGTGTGTGTGTGTGTGTGTGTGTGTGTGTGTTGTAATTTTTTGTTGCTCCTCCCCTGGGTGCCTTAAGGATCTGCATAAGGTACATATAAAAATAAAGACTGCATACATTTAACCACTTTCAATATATTTTAATAAACTACATGACTATGACTACTTAATGACATGCTGACTCCTGACTTTTATACTTAGTGTCTTTCTAGGTAAAAAAAAATAATAATAATTTAATTTTGCAGTCTTGTGATGAGATACCATTAAACTATATACCCTGAAACAGGAATTTCTTACAATATTATTAACAAAGGTTTGTAGAAACCTTAAGATTGGTACAAGGTAGTACAGTCCCCCGATTTAGTCGCGGTGCCACTTTATCGCAATTTTCAACTTGGCATATAATTTAGTTTTGCGAATGGTCTCGATTTTAGTTCATCATTAAAAATTTGTAGCATTACAAGAAACCATAGGTTTCCGCTTATGAATTGGTTGTAGTATCCATTGACGTCAAAAAAAGGGCAGAGTTGAAGACATACGTCACCAGATTTAGCCAAAGAAACTAACGAAAGCAGTGACATGCACCAGAGGCACCAGAGAAACCATGCATAGGCACCAGAGAAACCATGCATAGGCTACGCTAAAATACTCATTATAAAAGTGATATTTCTACGAATATAAAAACAAAATTTATCTCGCTACATTCCCGAAATGTTTTCTGTGTGTGTTTTAAGAATGTGGGAAAATGATTAATGGCTTAAACGTTTTCAGCACTAGGCTGCACAACTTCATAGGTTAGTGTGGCAAAAGACTTCGTCCTGTGTTTATCGGGAGCTGTGCATCTGGTGCTGGCTTCGTCCTGTGTTTATTGGGAGCTGTGCATCTGGTACTCTCCAGATTTGGTTCCGCCGGACAATGCCTTTTTCCCAAAGATGAAAAACCAGCTCAAAGGTGGCTGTGCAGAGATTCTGCGTGAATAGCAGTAGTTGTTTAACACGCTTCGAAAAGAAAATGTAGATAGAGTACTTTCTTGCACACAGAGCTGGTCTCAAAACTTTTTGACTTGTGTGCCTCCAACTTTGTGTTAACATTTTGGAGAAAAAACACACATGGCTGGAAAAGCTAGGTGTCCCAATATTTTTTATTTTTTATTTTGAATGTTAACACCCTCAAAAAATGTTTTTTTCTCTAGTCTGGTGCTGCTGGTTTTCCTCAACATGATGCTCTTCTATAAGCTGTGGATGCTGGAGTACTCTGCTCAGAGCCTGATGACCTGGCAAGGCCTCCGTCTGGACGAGAGGTACGAGCAAACTGTGTAATGATACACTCCACTCCACTCCAGTGTGTGAAGTGATACACAAACACCAACAGCTCCACCCCTCCGTTTGCCTATACAACAACCAGATGTTTAACCACTGAGAAGTGGTTGATGAAGTGTGTGTGTGTGTGTGTGTGTGTGTGTGTGTGTGTGTGTGTGTGTAGTAAATTACCACAGACACAGGTGGAGTGGGCTCAACTCTTAGAGTCTCAGCAGCGCTTCCATGAAGCTGAACTACAGAAATGGAGAGAGATCATTAAATCCTCAGTTCTGTGATGAAGTGTGTGTGTGTGTGTGTGTGTGTGTGTGTGTGTGTGTGTGTGTGGAGTAAATTACCACAGACACAGGTGGAGTGGGCTCAACTCTTAGAGTCTCAGCAGCGCTTCCATGAAGCTGAACTACAGAAATGGAGAGAGATCATCAAATCCTCAGTTCTGCTGCTAGACCAGGTAGAGTGCGCAAAAGCACACATTCACTCATGAACACACAATATATATATATATAGTAATAACTTACAATTTAATAAAAATTGTATGCAAATTTTTATACAAAATATAAATGTACAGCTGACACATGTCCAGGAGGTGGCACTATCTGTAATTCATAAATGATTGATTGATTGATAGATTGATTGATTGATTGATTGATTGACAGCCAAACTAAATCTCTAATTGGTTTATTAACTAGTATCGATTTATATAACTAGAAGGAAATTCATCTGTTTGAATAAATAGGTATTTACCACATAGTGTACATGATTATTACACATAACACACTATTCAAATAAAATTTTGGAAGAAAGAGTTGGCGAACCCTGGGACATCGGCAATCGTTTGAAAGCAGTGTGTGCTTTTTCAGAAGCCCTTACCATTAGTTATAATAGAGAGGTAATAGTTTGAGTGCTTCACAAAGGTAATTTCAGCTTAATTACCAGTTCGGACATCATGATCGTGTCCCGTGCATGCGATTACAACATGCATATGCATAATTTTAAACAAACAGCTCAACACAGCGATGATGCATGTTGTGGAACTGCCTCGCAACTCGAACTGCCTCGATATTCTTTGGTGTGCGGGCCGTTCGAACACCTCCCGTGGACTTCTTTTTTTAGAACCCATTTCTTCAAGCACACAATCATGACGCCCTACCTGGTAATGATGCCCAAAAACCCTTTGCGCAGCACTATAACCATTCTTATAAAAGGTTTTACAGCGATTGCTCGTCGCGCACCACTCCACCGCTCCTTTATAACTGATGGTAAGGGGTTCTAAACGAGCTCACACTGGTTCCAGACAATTGCAGAAGCACCAGGGTCGCCAACTCCTGTTCCAAAATTTCCTGTTTTCCTGCGCCACTTTATATAACAAGGAAACCGGAGGAATTGGGACCAAACAGAACTGCTCCGACTTTTCTGATACCTGATATCTAGTTTTGATGGCACTTGCTGATAAACGATTAATCAACTTTTTTTTTAATGGATACAGAATAAGAAATACAAGACTCCAAGTAAAACAGTACTGAATGTAATTACGGGAAAAAAAACAGGACTAAATGATAAAACTGTGCTAAATAAAATAAGTATTTCTTTGTAAACAAAATGAGTATAATTATTTTTTTCGAATTTATAAATATAATAATGCGCTCTTCTTGCAGCACGCAGTCTAATGTGTCAAAACAACCTTCTCAGCCCCTCCAGGCACAGATTCACTCTGGAAAAACTATCGGTGTGGATTTTTGCTGATAGCATATAGTTCAACGATTATTCGGTCGACCTCTAGCTCTGACAGTTTTTACATTTGTTTGCGTTTGGTGAACCTTTTGTTTCATCCCCTAAATTAGCAATTTAATCCACAGCAAAGCGACCCTGATAAGGCGGTGAATAATTAATAAACATCGCCTGTTTTTTGTCTCATGGGCTTCTAATTTGTCTGCCCAAAAATTTGTGGCATTTAGCAGACGCCCTTGTCCAGAGTGAGGTACAAAAGTGCTTTCAGTCTCTAACAATGAATAAATCTACACTAGTACGCTAGATTACAAACTTAATATAAATTTAAATATAACTCTTTATTTTTTACAAAGCAAAGTGGAAAGTGCTAATTTAAGTGTTTCTGGAAGAGGTTTGTCATTGTACTGTACTCAAAACGTGTATATTTAAATTCTGTTGAAATAATTACTTCGTGTGTGTGTGTGTGTGTGTGTTTGTGTGTGTGTGTGTGTGTGTGTGTGTGTGTGATCCCTCAGATGAAGGACTCCTTACTAAGTCTGCAGAGAGGTGTAACTTTTAGAGACTATAGCTCAGATTCAGACGAGAAAAGGACTCATTACCACTGACACATCCCCTGCAGAGCCAGCATGTGTCACCGGGCAGCTCAAGTCACATCTGTGTGCGAGTGTGTGTACCAGAGCGAAACAGGCCCGAATACGTCTGTGCACTGCTGTTACACATAGGAAGAAAAGAGAACACAGAGAAAGAGAGGGGCAACGTTCGCGGAGAGCCAAAACCAGGAATATGACAACTCCGGAATCATGGGAATGTGAAGTTCTGCAATCTCCCCTCTTTTTCTCTGCCGTTCTTTTAATGATAGTGTGATGCTGATTACAAAAGCTGCGGATTCAAGGAAGCGAAATGGAGGCAAAATGAGACTAAAAAGTTTTTTTTTATAGTTTCATTTGAAATCTTTCGATCATTGAAGTGGTGTGAACCCTTTTCTGTTAAATGAAGAAAAGTGATATGATCATTTTAGTCACCAGAAGAATCTCTGGCATGTCATTTCACTGTAAGGCTGCAGTGTCCCTTTTCCACAATACACACAGTCATTATGGCACTCCACATGTTTACTTTGTTACTGGTTCCTGATATTTTGTTGTTTTTTTTGTCAATATCTGGACTGTTATTGAGGTATTTTAAAGTACTACCGAAGCCACATCAAAGTAGTAAAGTGCCTTTAAACCTAAAAAGAGCGCTTTTTGTCTGTTTTCGAGATTTCTGCTTGTGGTAAGCTGAATCACAAACATTACAGAGCACAAAGACAGCACTTTGGGTCAGTGCAGTGGCAGAATTCAGTCTGTACACTCACTCCCATCAGCCCCTGTAAAACCTGGGACTTGATTCCTCTCACTTGTGCAGACGTGCAAATTCAGTTACTTTACTGCTAATTTATTCAGATTGAATTTATTATGTAACGGAGCCCCAACGTTAAAAATAAATGGCCGCGTTTTTTGCTTGTGATACCACAGCGCTGTAAAAATCTCGATTCTGATTGGTTGAATTTTTTTTATTCGTTTTCTATACCTGCAGCTTTGACAGTCAAATTCAAAGCTTGATTGTATCCTTATGTGCTCTTTTTAATGTTATTGTTTCTATAACAAAAATTTTACATAGCTACGTTTATGCCAGTCACACAATATAAATGATTAAAAGACAATATAATGTATTGATATATCGTCAGAAATATTTCAGATCTTTGTAGTTCCTCATTACCGTAACCTGGTAGCTTTTTTTGTCAAACTTCAATAAAGAGAAAACAATAGGTGCGAGTGAAGAAACCATACTTATAGCTGCTATAACAGAAGTGATAACTGGAAATAAATAGTTTTGCGGATGTTAAATACATAAATAGGAATTGATTCAAACATTTGCTACCAATGACTATAATGGCATAAGAGGAATAAAACATAACAGACCATGCTTTTATTGGCTTCAGGGTGGTAACAGTAACTACACATACCATATGTTTTTTTTTATTAATTTTCTTCTCACTTGTCACGTGGGACACTGCAGCCAGACGTCTAAGAAGACCCGTATTTTTATGACAGTGTTTGGTTACTAAACTGTGATTCAATCTCTTAAAAATGTTGAAAAATGCTATGGCTAAATAAGATATATAGTATATTTGAAAATAGAATATATATATTTAATTTATCTATGTTAGAAACCTAAATCTAGACGGGATTAAACATTTTTTATCTATTATATAGCGTTTACTTCAGTGTTGCACCAGCACACGTCTGTGACGTGTGCGAGGGAGTGTGAGAAACGTGTACTGTAATAAGTAACGTCTATGTGGGGGGTTTTTCCCCCCGTGTTTTCTGTGTGTTAGTACAAGTGGACAAGTGTCTCGCGAGTGTGAGCTTTCAGGCCATTCCACCCTACGTGTTGTGTTTCTTCATGTCTGGTGTATAAAGCCAAGCTGCCTTTCTCTTGCCCAGCAGTTATTGAGCAGTAAACTTGCAGAGCCTCCATCTCGGGGCTCAGCCCCCATCCCCCCACATGGAGCATGCAGTCACGTTGTTTTCCCATTGTTTAGGGTAAACGTCTGGATCACCGTTCTCCTGAGGTAAAAACACTGCCTGATGAATGCTACATGAATTTTCAAAGCACTGAATGTCCTTTATTTTCTTGTCAAATATATTTGGTCAAGGAAATTTTTTATTTTGCACTGAAGAGACAGAGAAGGGAAATGGCTTCGCCTGAACCAAATATATTATGAATATATATGTATAGGTGTGTACAATTATACCAGACTTGTTTTCTTTTGTCACTGTTGTGAGTGTACGGTTGTGTTCCAATACTGTCTGTTATCTTCTTCCATCACACTATTTGACCAAGTAAAGGTTTTTTTAATGAGGGCAACTCAAAGGCTGTCATTATACACTGAAGGGATTCAATACATAATAATTTGGATATTAACACATTTTCTTCATTCAAAGCAGGTTTTAAATGGCCGACTTCTCAGTGTATAGAGACGGAAGTGGGAAGTAACAGATATTCCAACAAATGCTATTGACTTTTACTTTTCTATATTAGAAAGTGAATTATCTGACTGGACATCACTACGTTTCCCTACAGTTATATTTATAAAAGCATTAGGTTACTTGTTTTTGAACATTGAAATGTGTCCCTTGCTACAGTACAGTAGATAACATTTGAGAAATTAGGAATAAAGTTGATGCTTAGCAAATGGCTTCCCATATTTCATCATCTTAATTAGTTTATTACCCAGATTATTTATTTAGGTAAATACTGATTGGTTAAAGAAATGGGATGTATTCTTTTTCCAATTCTGGACAATTGTTGACCTCGTTACAAGCCTAGCTAGTCAGCACCCTAGCTCACGGGGGGTCAAAGTCAAGCCCTCAAGAGATTTTTTTTTTCTAAAACTACAATTTCAGTCCATGCATCTTTTGGAAATTGGTTAATGCGTTTTGTTTGTTAGTTAAATGAAGTAGAAAAGAAAACAGCAGGCCTCCGTGTCTCTCTGGGACAACTAGCGAACCATCTCATTAGCATTGTAGACACTCTAGGTGAGACAAATGGCTACTCTGACTCAGCATTGCACAAAGGAAATAGCTGTAGAAGTGGAAAAGAAAATGGCTTCCATTCTACTTCCACTTAAAGTAAAATCTGCTTCCTGTCCTGCAAGCGTTACAGAATCCAGACAGAGAGTCACGGGTTTATGTAAACAGTATTGGAACACATCGTAGGAAAGTGTGTGCGAGGTGAACGGTAAAGATAAAGCACTTTATGTATCGTTTTAAAGCACGAAGCAGAGGAGTGTGTTGATGAGAGAGAGTACATTACCGAGGAGAGTATTTAACGTGCGAGAGGATCTTTTTTTTTTTTTATTATTGACTAGATCATCTCTTCTAAATCAGGTGCTTTGTGTGAATCACTCCAACTGCAAAACGTACACGGTTACTGAACTTTCCAGAATGTTTTTTACTCCAGTAGTGTGCTTCGTGCCTCCTTCTTTTGCTTTGCTTTCCCACTTTCTTATTAGTTTGTGGGTTGAACATTTTCTCTGCTGTAGTTTGCTGTGTTTTCTCTGTTCGAGATGCTGTTTAAGACATTGGTAGAAACGAGTGTTGCGAATTGACTGCCTGCTGCCTGTTTACACTGATTTATTTATTAATAATGTTTCTGTATGGAAATATCTTGTTCCAGGTTAAAAATAATACAATTAGTCAGTGCAGATACAAATTATTCCTTTATTTTATTTATTTTTATTTTATTTAATTTTTTTTGTTTTGTTTTGTGTGTTGAGGGCCATGTCCGGAGTTGATCAAGTCCAAAATGCAATAATATATTCATATTTATAGTAGGTGATGTACTTCCTGCCCCTGAGGTTGCCAGATTTATTTTTTATTGATTTCAATAGTTTCTATACTTCCTAAAAATTTTAGAATTTGTGAATTCACTAAATAAATTTATATTAGTGTTTCAGACAGTAGCACTGACTCCTTCCTGGTCTAAAATAACAATTGGCTCAGTTCTTCTATTTAAACCTTTCTTTGTGTGTTCTCACAACTCAACTCTGAACATGGTCCTCACCCATTCTTTTGTGTGTGTATTCCATACATTAGATTTTCTAGATTATCTTTTTTTTTTTTGCATTCTTTTTCTTCTGGACCATTCAATGACAATAATTTATGAGATTTTATTTCCACAAATGTCCTGGCAGTCACTGTTACTGTATTCCTTTTGTCATTTAAATGTCTCTTGTTTATTGTGATCACTCCTGCTGGTGTGTTTGACCAAAACTACTTCGAGTGTGTGTGATCTAGATCTGGACGACTTGAATGATTCAGTTTCAGCTGCTGTTGTTAAATCACTTGTTAAAGTCAGGATTGTGTAAACATGCAGTTTCTTGTAAATCAGCACAATAATGATCGTAGATGATGATGATGATGATGATGATGATGAGTATCCATGTAACACACAAACATCACTTCCTCTATAGTCCTATAGTGGTATGATGGACAGTTGCACATAAATCAGTCTTACAGTTTCTTTTTCTTGTCCATGTTCTAGATTTGTGAACTTTGATTTCTACCACCACATTACTTAACCCGTAGCAAAGGTCAGCACATTTGGATTTTAACGAACATGTTTCTTTTCCGTTTTTCACTTTGTTTTTAGAGCAGTTTTGATCTCTAGGACAGAAGGATAGATTTATAATATAATGCACTGTATATATATGTATATCTGCAGTGTACACTGACACAGAGAGCGAGTCTGCGCTGTGCGTCGACCTCCTCTCGAACCCCCGACACACTTTGCCTCATAGAGACTGAGTGGCTTTTTGATCTATGTGAATTAGGCAAAGGTTGAATAAAACACTGGAAAAATGAAACGATATGTCTGTGCAGGTGGTTTTTATACTCAACTGAAGTCTCTGTATGAAACTCGGTGAAAAGGGACAAAAGTTTACCACAACTTCTGAAAGACCATGAAAACTTTTCTTTATAGAATAATGACACTATTTGTGGCCACGAGTTTGGGTGGGAGAAGCAAACAGCCTGTTCTCTGTCAGTTATAGTGATAGAGGCATCTCTGAGCTGATGTATGTAAAAGAGGGAAAAAAATGCGAAAAAAAAAATCTAATAAAATAAATTGACTCTAATACACACAAACAATTCAGCCTTCCTGATTCTCTATGCTGGTTAATTTTCTACAACAGAAGATCTGGGAGCCGAATTCAGGACACTGGATATTATTAATTCAGTTGTAATACATAATTAATTTCTATAACAACAAGCCAGGCTTCATTCTTCTGCCTTATTAACTACAAGAAAGGGTTAAAATAGTATTGAAGTGCTGTAGTTTATTAAATATTAAATGGGCAGATGCACATTACAGCACAGTGAAATCCTTTTTCGCATATACTTTTTTCGCATATCCCATGGGGTCATCCATGATACAGCACCCTTGGAGCACAGAGGGCTAAGGGCCTTGCTCAAGGGCCCCAAGAATGGCATCTTGACAGTACTGATGCTTGAAACTCTGACCATCTGATCAGAGCCTTAACCACTGAGCTACCACATCTCATATGAAAAAATACTCATTACATTAATCTGTTTATACCTTTGAAAACAATATAAAGCATTATAAATAATTGTATTAACTGAGATATGCAAAGAGAGAATCTCATTGTGCTGTAAAGTATATATGACAGGTAAAACCCTCTTTTTTTTATCCTTTCTTTTATATAAAATAGAAATGTGGTGGAAATTAAGGGTGGAGCTGGTTAACAATAAATACATTTTTTTGGAATAAGTTTATAAAAACTCACAAACAATTTGAAATAAATATTTTATTTTAAAAAATATTACTTCATCTAGGGCTTTTATCCTTTCTCACTGTCTTTGATCAAAAGATCAACAATGTAAAACTTTTATTAAATTTTTTATGCGAATGTATTACTATTTTAATTACTTAATTAATTTAATGTATTATTTAATATTTTATTATATTTACTCTTATTGGTAAAACAGTGATAGATAGATAGATAGATAGATAGATAGATAGATAGATAGATAGATAGATAGATAGATAGATAGATAGATAGATCTAGGCATTCGTGGGAAGAAAAGAAGAAAAAAAACCGTTTTGTGTCATGCTGTATGCAGAAACGCCTCAGGATTAGCCAATAGGAATCAGTCGCGCTGAATTTCTGTACATATTCATGACTGCAGCAGGAGCTCTCGACCAATAGCAAGAGACCTGCGATGAATATTCAGAAGAGCCCTCAACATCTGAATGAAAAGCGTGGGAGAAGCGCTGAGAGCGAGTCTAGGTGAGGGGAAAGCAGCTGAACCTAAACAAGACGCTGTGAGGGTTCGGGTGAGAAGGGGATGGAGATGAAATGACGCGTTAATGGTATTTTCCAGAGTTTTCTTTTAGAGAGGAAAAGCGATCCGGTCTTCTCATGCACCGCGGAATTTCTCTTCACATGCCAAACAGCAGCAAGGGGCTCCTGGAGGACATCGTGTCCACCCTGTGGGAGCTCGAGACCGCCAGACGGAGACAGGAGAGGCTCGTGCTGGGCGTTCTGGAAGGAGGGAACACCGAGAAGAAACAGGAGAGCTTCTGGAAATGGCAGCAGGTAAGAACAACAACATCTGCATCCGCTTTCATTCACAGTGTCTCACTTTATCACAGTGTAAACACGAGGGATAATGAGGGGATAATTAAGGTGCACGTGGTGCGTAATGTGGCTACATTTGCGCCCGTGCGTAAAGGCTGCGTGCGCATTTCGGAGATGCGCTGAATCTTCTTAGAGAAATACATTTCATTTGGGCAGTGTATGAACCTAAACCTGCTGACCTTCTTCTGGCTGGATCACACTTTAAAGCACAACGCATCCTCGGGCTCTTTGTTTTGTGTGGGGATATTTGACAGCTGAAATTGATGTGTCTTCGGGATGGGGGTGGAGTTTGGACTCGTTTTAATAGTCCATTGTTCCCTTCCTCATGACCATCACAACTTCCATCACAATTCCAGGGAAGTACCAAATCATGAATTATTTCATAAACAAGGGGGGGGGGGGGAATCCCACTTGCACGCTTTTGCGTTGCATTTTTATAAAGATATGCACTATGCACCTGCGCGCGAGAGAGATTTGCAAAGACCCCAGCTGTATGCAAAAACAGCAGCACAAAAAAATATATACACAAAACATGTCCAAAATCATTAACCAAAAAAATACAAATAAGAAAAAATAATAAATTGCATGTAAATAAACACGCCACGCTTCCCTACAGCACGTGCAGCACTGACGTCAGTCGCAAAACACTTCACCACAACACGCAGGCTCTCTGACACAAATTAATTAATGAGATCATGCAATTAAAAACAACCCCGCCCCCATCATCCCACGAGGCCACGCCCACTGCCCACCGGCGGATTGAACAAAAGGCGCGTGGAGGGGAATACTAATGAGCTGCGCTCGCGCAGGCTCGCTCTCTCTCTCTCTCTCTCTCTCTCTCTCTCTCTCGCTTTTCCTCTCAGGGGACGGCGCGCGCCTCGGAGTCACGAGCCCTTTGATCCTGAGCCAGCACTGCTCCCCACATGTCACTCAAAATAGGTCGTCAGAGGCACGCGCTACAAGGAAAACACACACACGCACACGCACGCGCGCACGCCTACAGAGTAAGGGATGTAGTGTTTATGATACCTGTATTTCAAATATAAAATATTGTAAAATACTTTGTGAAATGTAAAATGAAATCATAAAAATGTGGCCTCTGATTGTTGCCTGCTCAGTATTTCAGTATTCAGGCTTGTTTAGATCAGAACAGAAAATTGGTCCATGTAGAAGAAGGTGGTGAAGGAAAGAAAAGTGCAGTCTGCCAGCTTTCAAATAGCGTCCATTGATTGATAAATAAATATTTGCTTGCCGAATATTGTACCCTAATTGAAGTAGCTGTTCAATAAGATCACGATTTTGCACACCACTGCATGAATGACTGCTGACACATAATATTATTATAATGTTTATCACTAATTAATCATTGGATTGTTAATCATAAATATTATAATATATTATATGACTGCTGACACAATCACAAAATTTTATTCACAGTCAAATGATTAATTAGTGAGAAACGAGTTGTTATGAATGCAGGTGCCATCAGTCGTCTTCTTATGAATGACGTTTGTAATTGACTCAGTGTTGCTGATGTAAAGTCGCCCTTCATCACCAAACACCAAGTAACTAAACAAGTGTACAATTATGATTCATTCACAAACTGTTTAACATTAAACTGTTGGTTACCTTAAAACTAACCTTCATTTGGAAGATCACAGGAATACAGTAGATCCAGAAAGTATTCCCAGTGCTTCACTTTTTCCACATTTTATGTTACAGCCTTATTCCAAAATGAATTAAATCAATTATTTTCCTCAGAATTCTGTAAACGATACCCCATAATGACAACGTGAAAGAAGTTTGTTTGAAATCTTTGCAAATCTTTTATTAAAAATAAAAAAATAACGTACATAATTATTCACAGCCTTTACCATGACAATTTAAAATTGAGCTCAGGTGTATCCACTTATCATCCGAGATGTTTCTACAGCTTGATTGGAGTCCAGCTGTGGTAAATTACTTTGATTAGACGTGATTTGGAAAGGCACACACCTGATGTCCCACAGATATCAGTGCATGTCAGAGCACAAAGTAAAAGACACCTGAAGGACCCTGAGAAACACAATTCTCTGATCTGATAAATTAAATATTGAACTCTTTGGCCTGAATGTCAAGCATCATGTCTGGAGGAAACCAGGCTCCGCTCATCACCTGGCCAATACCATCCCTACAGTGAAGTGGTGGTGGCAGCATCATGCTGTGGGGATGTTTTTCAGCAGCAGGAACTGGGAGACTGATCAGAATTGAGGGAAAGATGAATGCAGTAATGTACAGAGACGTCATTGATGAAAACCTGCTCCAGAGCGCTCTGGACCTCGGGCTGAGGGGACGGTTCATCTTCCAACAGGACAACAACCCAGAGCACTTAGATAACAAAGGAGTGACTACAGGGACTCTGTGAATGTCCTCGAGTGGACCAGAAGGGCCCAGACCTAAACCTGATTGAACATCTCTGGAGAGATGAGAAAATGGCTGTGCACTGACACTTCCCATCCAACCTGATGGAGCTTGAGAGGTTCTGCAAAGGAGAATCAATCAAACAGATCAAATAAGCCATTTGATGGAAGGTTGTATTTGTTATTTTGTTTTAAAATACATTTTAATGTATCTTTGCCAGATAGACAGAAAGATAACATGTTTGTGGTGCTCAGGGGTGATACTAAAGTCAGATAGTGATGTAGGTTCACATTCATCTCAACGGTGTTTAGTAAAGTTGAGGTTATGCTCTAAAGCAGGAGATCTTCCACTCCAAACCATGTTCATCATATCTTCATGGAGCTGGTTTTGTGCACAAGGGTGTACTCATGCTGGAATAGGTTTGGGTTTTCAGTTTATCCATGTATGACTTTCTACACTTTGTCACCCACTTGCTCGTTTCCTAGACAATTTATGACAAGGCATGAAACAACAACTGAGATGCAGTACACCACCGAAAGCACTGCATCATCATGTAATACTGTGTAATTAGTCAAATGAGCTTATTAGCACAGTACCCACTGAGCCATGGGGTGGCGTAGAGTCAGAAACTTACATTTTCACATACAAATCACTAAGTCAGCTCTTTTTATCCCAACAGCTAATAGTCTAGGTGAGTAGATGAAAGTTGTGTAGAGCCTTAAAATGTCTTAAGATGTTGCCAGTTCCAGTTTTTGAGCCTCTGATCAGTAGCTTAAAGCTGTAATTACAGATTCACCACCAGGATATAAATAAATGAATGCAGGTAGAGAAGAGTTTGAGGCTGTAGGAGTGCACACAGTACTGCTTATTATACAATCATCTGAGAAAACATGTTTTTTAGTGTGGATACTTTGTGTGTGTGCATGTGTATGTTGGTAAGATACAGTGATCTAATGTGTGTGTTTGTGTGTGTGTGTCGGCAAAAAACAATAATGTACATCTCAACAAATGCAGATGCAGCTCTTGTACAGCTCAGCTTATGAAGAATATGTATGGATCCTAATGGGTCTCCAAAGGAGCAGAGGGTCTCTGAGCTGCAGGCTGTTTGCAGATGATTGCAGCATGATCACAATTGAATTTCACTTCCACTGCAGTTTAAATTCTTCACTTTAATTGAACAAGTCTTCATTTAACAGATCGACTGACGGATGCAAGCCTGGCGAAAGCGAATCATTAAAACACAGAGACCTGTTCTCACTTGCTTTTCATTCCCTGGTCTCTTTCTCTTTGTGTTCTTTTTTAGTCACATGTCACATAACACGTCGCCATGGTTGCAAGCATTGTCGATAAAGTCATGGTCATGTTTCATTATGGACATTGCTGAATTTGAACTGAACAGTAAGGCACATGACTATCTGTGTTCTTGACAAAAAGAATTAAAAAAGGATTTGTGAATATAAAGAGAGATAGAATGCTTAAGGAGCAAATCAATTTGTAGGCTGTAGATTTGTACATCATTTGTCATTTTTGCATGGCCTGTATTTCTGTTTGCTGTCATTTAGATAGGAGTAGAAGGTTTCTTTGAAATTAAAAAAGTGTCTTAAGAATAAACCTGCGAGATACAGCACATTCCACCTGTCTCAATCACATTACACTAGTCTCAATCACATTACACCAGTCTCAATCACATTACACCAGTCTCAATCACATTACACCAGTCTCACAGTACACCAGTCTCAATCACATTACACCAGTCTCACAGTACACCTGTCTCAATCACATTACACCAGTCTCACAGTACACCAGTCTCAATCACATTACACCAGTCTTATAGTACACCAGTCTCAATCACATTACACCAGTCTCAATCACATTACACCAGTCTCACATTACACCAGTCTCATAGTACACCAGTCTCAATCACATTACACCAGTCTCACAGTACACCAGTCTCAATCACATTACACCAGTCTCACAGTACACCAGTCTCAATCACATTACACCAGTCTCACAGTACACCAGTCTCAATCACATTACACCAGTCTCACAGTACACCAGTCTCAATCACATTACACCAGTCTCACATTACACCAGTCTCACAGTACACCAGTCTCAATCACATTACACCAGTCTCACATTACACCAGTCTCACAGTACACCAGTCTCAATCACATTACACCAGTCTCACATTACACCAGTCTCACAGTACACCAGTCTCAATCACATTACACCAGTCTCACATTACACCAGTCTCACAGTACACCAGTCTCAATCACATTACACCAGTCTCACATTACACCAGTCTCACAGTACACCAGTCTCAATCACATTACACCAGTCTCACATTACACCAGTCTCACAGTACACCAGTCTCAATCACATTACACCAGTCTCACATTACACCAGTCTCACAGTACACCAGTCTCAATCACATTACACCAGTCTCACATTACACCAGTCTCACAGTACACCAGTCTCAATCACATTACACCAGTCTCACATTACACCAGTCTCACAGTACACCAGTCTCAATCACATTACACCAGTCTCACATTACACCAGTCTCACAGTACACCAGTCTCAATCACATTACACCAGTCTCACATTACACCAGTCTCACAGTATCCCATTCCCCCAGCCTCTATCCCATTCCACCAGCCTCATAGTACACCAGTCTCAATCACAGTACACCAGTCTCTATCACATTACACCAGTCTCATAGTACACCAGTCTCAATCACAGTACACCAGTCTCTATCACATTACACCAGTCTCATAGTACACCAGTCTCAATCACAGTACACCAGTCTCTATCACATTACACCAGTCTCATAGTACACCAGTCTCAATCACAGTACACCAGTCTCTATCACATTACACCAGTCTCATAGTACACCAGTCTCTATCACATTACACCAGTCTCTTAGTACACTAGTCTCAATCACAGTACACCAGTCTCTATCACATTACACCAGTCTAATAGTACACCAGTCTCAATCACAGTACACCAGTCTCTATCACATTACACCAGTCTCATAGTACACCAGTCTCAATCACAGTACACCAGTCTCTATCACATCACACCAGTCTCTATCACAGTACACCAGTCTCTATCACAGTACACCAGTCTCTATCACATTACACCAGTCTCTATTACATTACACCAGTCTCATTTACATTACACCATTCTTACTCATAATATACCAGTCAATCACAAAACACATTACACAACTCTTAATCACCTTACACAAGTAATGTGTGAATTGGGTAGAATAGATGGAATCTAATGTAATCTAATCTAAATAATAGTGTGAGCATAAAAATGAAAAATGATTCTATTGTTCTCGGAAGTGGCTTAGATAACAAACTTTACATGTGTGCATGACCATACGGTCACTCCCACTCCCACACACACACACACACACACACACACACACATTAATCATTGTCATTGTTTCTGTGTTTAAATTACAGATGCACTTTGCTGTGGAACAGCATGCACATTCACACTTTAAATATAGTGCTAAATTCCAATAAAATGATCTCCACTAATTATTCAGTTTTTATTGAGAAGGTTAATAAATGATGTATTGCTTTATTGGGGTTGCATAGCAACATTTGATCTACTGTCTCCCAAAGACCCTTACTATGGATTTCCCTCTGAAAGCTTTCGCTAATTGAATACTAATTAGGTGTATAATCAGGCCAGGCGTGAAACAGAGTGGTTGATAGATGATGTATATGCGTGCACATGTAAAATATACAAAAAAAATGCACAGTGCCTCTATGTTTTTTTTTTTTTTAACACAAAATCTGCTGTATTGTGTATTTTAGTAAATCATATTAACGTAAATGAAACAGTTGGAATACGATTGCAAACCCTGGCCTTTGTGATAATGTGTATCACAGAAGCAGCTCCCAGATGCCCCCGGTGGTGTGATGTCGATCCTGCAGCAGCAGCTCAGCGAGATGACAATAAACTCCAACCCAGCGGACAACCTGGACAGTGTGTCAAGCTCAGGTACTTCCTCCAGAGGCATGAATATACTCAAAGAAAAACTATATGCACAAAAGTTTTGGGACACTTTCTTTTCCAGCTTTGTGTGGTTCATCCTTAATCTTCTACCACAATACAGGAGGCACACAATTGTTGTAACATTACAATTTCCCTTCATATAAACTAGGAGATGCACAAAACCAGTTAAATGAAGAGATGCTTTACATGGTTTGGAGTGGAAGATCTCCTTCTATAGACCTCAATCCTATTGAACACCTTTGGGATGAACTGGATGAGGAAGAACATCTTCCCAGAAGAGTGCAGGTTATTATAACAGCAAATGGGGACTCAATGTTGAATGGGATGGTTAAAAAGCACATACCAATCTTATAGTGTCCAAAGACTTTCGTAGATGAATCCTAAATGCATATATTCTTCAGAAAAATCTTTCCAGACATTTTCTATAGGTTTTAGAATTTGTGGATTATTTGCCATATCATGTCTGTAAACAAGTTCTTACTATAGAGGTGGTACCTTATATTTGTCACATGTACAGAAAAATTCCCTGCATATCCCTGTGACGTTAGATTAGATTAGATTAGATCAGATTAGATTAGATTAGATTCAACTTTATTGTCATTGTGCAAGGTACATGTAATTAAAATGGAGTTAGCGTCTAACCAGAAGTGCATAATTGGCCTGTTTACAATAAATAACAGTATGATAAATAGGCTACGAGGTCCATATATATACATATACATACTGTGCAAAGATTATCCATAGATAGACATGTTAGAAGATAATATACTCAATAGCATGATATATTTATGTACAGATATGAATGTATGTATGTTGCAGTATATACAGTATAAATATGGGTGGAATGTACAGTAGTGCAAATGTGAGTTTTGGATGGTGCAAAAAAATGTGTAGTGGATAAGCAGTGAAAAATACATAGAAAGTGGAATTTAAAAAAAAGAATAATAATATTAGGAAGCTAGGGCAACCATGATACAATGCTCCTAAAGCACAGAGGGTTAAGAGTGCTCAAGAGTGGCAGGTTGGTGATACCAGGGCTTCAACTATTGACCTTCTGCTTTAACTAATGAGATACCACTTCCTTATTTCCTTATTATGAAGATATTGTGTAAATGATGATTATATCAGTAATTTTGAATGTGCCATTTACTTTACATCCAGAAAAACTGTCTGAGCTCCTGTTAAAGAACATAAAACCTCCCAAATAATTATACAATAGAATTCAATAGGACACTCATGTACATATAATACAAAGGTAAATAGATGCCAGGGGTGATCTATGCAGTTCACACCTAGACCTCAGAAGAAGAAGAAGAAGAAGAACCGCAATGAAATGAAGAGATTATTGGTAATAATTTAATACCGTAGGGAAATAAAATCTATTCAAAAGTACACTGATTCTGATCAGTCAGTTTAGGCCAGCAGAGAAGACCTTGCTACTGCTAGAAACATATTATTTGCAGCCCCAATAGGCTCCTTTGTGCTCAGTGTAGCGGGTACGGAACCTCCGTATCAGCTGGCAGTTAAGTGTTCCCAGCAATCTGTGGAATGGTGAAATAAAGACAGGACAAAACCATGCGTGTGATCAGCTCTTGTCTTGCTGGGTTATGACCTGCAGCCCAGCAGACACCTTGCAACACGCAGCACTCCCACAGCGCCCTCTATTGAACTGGCGGAACCACCATTCCCTTAATACATTTTAACATGCAAAAACCCATTTAAGTGTCTTTAATCACAAATGAAATTGTGTTAATTGTGAAGAACCGACAATCGGGGCGTCACATCAGCAGTGGATATTAAATTCTTTCAAAGACTGTTGTTTTCCTTTTTCACTCAGAGCTTACATCATGCATCACTTGCTTTTTCAAGGTACAAATTTCCTTGTCAGATGATTAAAAAAAACATAAAAAACTATTTGATTATAGACTTCATAAAGAACAGATAGGAAAACATGCCTCATGTGAACACGGTCACAACTTTTCACCGAAAATCTACACAATATACTGTACCTACATCGATTTAACTGTCATTCTGCATTGTGTAATCATTTATGGCATTGTATGGATGGTTGTGTGTGTCTGCAGGTTACGAGCAGAGTGAGAGTCAGTCATCTATAAGACACTCAAGATCTTCTCCCAGTCTTTCTTTCTACAACCACAGAGGCAGATCAGTGGGTCAGTCTGTACTCCAGATAATCATTCATCTATTCTGCAAATTCTGTTAATTCCTCCAATGTAAAAAATAAAAATATATACTAACCTATACTCCAACACTGACTGTACACTACAAGGACAAATGTTTGTAGACACCTGACTATAAGATTGTGTTTTTTGAACATCCTAATCCCCAGGTAGTCCCTATTTACTGTTATAATACCTCTTAATCACTCTTATGGGCAGATGTTCCACTAGATCTTAGAGTGTACTTGTGGAGATTTGTGTGCGACTCATTCAGCCACAATGCCAGTATTTAAGTCAGCTACTAATGTAGGTGATGTGAGGAGACCCAGGGTGCAGTCATCATTCTTCACCTTCATCCAAAAGGTGTTCAGTGAGGGTGAGGTCAGAGCAGGACACACAAGATGTTTCAGTCCAAACAAATTATAAAGCTGGATTTTTACACAGGGTCATTAACATACAATGCATACAACTGTGTGTCTTCAACTTTGGGGTTATAGCTTGAGGACGAATCAGGTATCGATGGAAAAAATCAGGTGTCACGATACTTTTGTCCATGCAGTGTATGTTCAGGACTCTTTAATAATGCTTATTTAAAGAATAATTCAGTCCTGGGTGTGCTACTATTGGAAAATACCCGATTTTAAGATGGGGTAGCATGCCATCATTATATTTGTATTAATTCAAATAATGGCAACATATCTTTTAGCTATTTAGACATTTTGTTGGCATCTGCAAACTGCCACCATCTCACCAGCATCACTACATTTTTAGTCTCTTGAAAAAACACTGTTGGCGCCAGAGACTCCTTCTACTAATAATATATAAATATTTTCTAACATAAACTTTTCCTTTAAGAATGAACTCATAATTTGCCCTGCAGCTGGCAATATTGTCAAAGCAATAGAAAATTTGTCAACATCTCTTACATAACATGTGGAACTCCATATTTCTCTTTGGTATTCAGATCCAGATACTGAGAAGTTTAGTAGATCTGCTGGATTTATCATTCGCTTGTTTTCATCGTACCACAGACAGCTTTGAAATTAAACTTCTACAAAAGTATTTGATGGTTTACAACATTCATAAGATCTGACAAGTGTAAATAATGTTGGTCACAAAACTCCTAACTTCCTAACAGTATCACTTAGAAAAAAATCTAATACCTTAAAAAGGCATATTAAAATTGCAGTATGTACCAATATATCAACAATATTTCTTCTGTTTAGTGATACTGAATTACTTGCTTGCTCTTTTTTCTAGAAGATGCTCACATGCTGGACTGGGAAGGTCAAAGGGCAAGGCCCTTGCGTTCTTTTCTGCCCCGGTCATACTCTGCCCCCTATCCTCCGTTAGAGGGCATTGCAGAAGGAATTGAGGATGCCGAGGATGATGAAAACGAAGCTTCATGTCAGGTCAATGAACCAGAGATGGGTACCATTATAAATTTAAATAAGGATAGTAATTCTATTGGAGCCTATTGTGAAGCTCAAGGTTCTATTGTGGAGGTGGATGAAGGCCCCACAGAAGAAGACCTCCAGCTCGCAATGCGAGTAGAGACTTATATTTTGGATCTTCTACAGCGCTATTGCGTCAACCAAACTTCCACCGCTGCAGATGTCCTCGGTTCTAGTCCTGATTGTTGGCAAGAACTTTATGCTTATCCTCACAACTACTCTGAACAACCTGAAAGTGCAGAATGGCAGCAATTGGAATTCTTCAATGATGAAGTTACATTGCAAGACAGGTGCTATCTGGGAAATGAGGATAACGAATTCACACAGGCTTGTAAAGATCCATGTTCCTCTATAGAGTCATCCACTGTCATTACTGATCTTGATCAGCATCGTCATCATCATCATCCATGTATTTCTTCACCTTTACCTTCTGAAGCTCCCAAACAAGACTGGGAACTTCCATCTCTGGAGCTGGCACATCGACTGCCCTCATCCAGAATATATCAGGAGGAAAGCTGGTCATCAGTTGAGCAGAGGTATGAAAGGGCAACCAGCCAGTTTCTATCAGAAGACAGCTTCCAATCCCAAGGTTTTACCACCAAACCAGATTATAGATATCACACACTGGGGTGTGATATGGATATGCACTGTATCAATGAAGATTATATGTACAATCAGAGACTCTGGAGCTCCACAGCAGACCTCAGACAGAAAGGGAATCCAGCATTGTTTAGAGCTGAAGAACAATTCAACCTACCACGTCAAATCAGCCCACATTCATTTATAAAGTACCCTGAGAAGGACCACCACATTGGAAATGGGAAGAATGCTAGAGGAACTCAAGGACATGGATCTGACTCCAGTTTGAGTGAAACATGCTCCCCAGGGTCTAGCTCAAGTTCAAGTGACTCAGATGAAAGTGGGGGCCTTGTCTGGCCTCAGCAAGTGCCCCCAGGTGTGCCTTCTTTCTCCCAGAATGCAGCTACTGCTATGGTCAGGATTAAAGCCTCACATGCACTAAAGAAGAAGATCCTACGTTTCCGTTCAGGCTCGCTAAAGGTCATGACCACTGTCTAGTCTTTAAAAATGCAATTGAGATTAACTTATTATATGCTGTGATTCCAGTGTTTGATGGTTTTATGGTGTTAGAAATTGGAATCCATCAACCAAAAACTGAATTAATTATACACCAACCAGACATAACATTATGACCACATGCCTAATATTGTGTTGGTCCCTCTTTTGCTGCCAAAACAGTCGTGACCCATCGATCATTAACAGCATCAACTTCTTCAGCAGTTTGAGCAACAGGAGCTTGTCTTGTTAGATCGGACCACACGGACCAGGCTTCGCTCCCCATGTGCATTGATGGGCCTCGGTTGCCCACGACCCTGTCGCCGGTTCACCACTGTTCCTGCCATGAACCACTTTTGATAGTTGACTGCAGACCGGGAACATCCAACAAGAGCTGCATTTTTGGAGATGCTCTGACCCATTCGTCTAGACGTTACAATTTGTCCCTCATCAGACTTGCTTTTGCCCATTTTTCCTGCTTCTAACACGTCAACTTGGGGACAAATTGTTAATTTGCTGGCTTATAAATTCCACTAACAGGTGCCATGATGAAGAGATCATCAGTGTTATTTACTTCCTTACTCATCATGTATTAATGTCATAATGTTATTTCTGATCGGCGTATGTCCAAATTCTGACCTAATTGAATGTCATGGAATCCTCTGTACAATTTATAAAGCTGGATAAATATGGAGTTTTGCCAACACACAAACTATTCCTTTAGACCTCTGGAATGGGAGACATTAGTACTGTACACACTTCAAACCTTTTCCTTTTGCTTTTAGTGACAATGACCAAGCTATAATATATCAGATTTGCGGATATATACCTGATATTTAATCCTGTCATCTGTGTTACGGTACAGCTGGAGCTATTTAGGCCAGCACATCATGTCTGAAGTCATTTTCTATGGATTTTGCAATGTTCTTCTCCCTTCTTAAACATCCAGGAAATTAGTGTTCATATAACAAGCTTCACAGAACTGAATACAAATAAATGAGGATCACTAATCACAAGACAGCGATAACACCCATAGATACCACATTGCACCTTATTGGAAACTTTTTCACTGAGAAATGTTTTTCTTGATGTCAATGGCCTTTGATTTTGCTAAAGACCTTCATGGATTTCATATGAATTTGGCAATAGATCATATTTTAATCATCTGCTTTACTTTCCCTATCGTTTCTTTTCTTTTTTTTATACTGTTCAACCTTGTACCAAGTGACACTACGTTAAGTTATTTCAGAATGTGATCTCTCATAATTTGCTTTTATTAATGAATGTAATTGTGACGCCTTGACAAGCCATATGCTTTTCATAATATAAAATCTCCTGAAATTGATTTTTTTATTATGAAACCCACATTAGCATGGATTTAACTGTTGAATTCATTTCTGCAAATCTATATGTCTGTCACATAGTCTCCAAAGTGCATCACTACTTGGCTTTATTTTTCCTGTCACAACATGTGTTCAAACACCTTCTAAACCCTGGTTATATAACAGTCACAATTATTTCCTATTCTAACATTACAAAAAAACTATGTATAAGACCTATGTTAGACCTGTTTTAAGCATTGTAAAGTCGTTTCAAGCATGGGATATGTCATATTTCAGATATTTTAGCCATTTATTTTCAGAAAGAGGCCAAGTGATGCCGTAAAAAAAAAAAGAAGCTGTGAACAATAATATCTAGAAATAGGTTTAATGCTCTTAAATGTATTGTATTTTAACCTTATAATAATATATACTAGATACATTCAACTATATAGATATTTCCACTTGCTAAGGTTTTTTTTTTAGTGTTTTCCTCCATAGGAAATGACTCCATGTTTTTTTTTTTCAATGCTCAGAGTTTTTAATGCACAGTGATACATTATTTTTTATCAGAAAGACTTTATGATGTAAACACCAAACAGAAATCATGTGTATATAAAATTAGCTGGAGTTGCTCTTGGAGTATGAGCATAAATCCACCACTATGTCTCAGTCCTGTTTACAGCACTGCCAAACTCTGTGTGAGAAAAAGCCATCCCAACAGCCATAAGAATATCTGTACATTAATCATTGCTCTTATTCTGAGAGTCTTGTACATAATCTTGTCTTGTCTTGCCTGCTTAGATTTTTTTTTGTTTTTTTTTTTTTTTACACAAGCATCTTCGGCCTTTGTGTTTTAGACACACCTTTTTTAACATTTGGAAATGTTTTGTGATTCCCTTTTACTGCATGATGATAATAAACTTTTTTATATAAACAACACACTTTATTACATGCTGTGCCACTGTATAACACACATTCATTTATACCTGTTTTAGAAGTATAATAATTTTCATCATTTTTTAAAATTTATTCTGGTTTAGTGATTTGGTTATGCCAGAATTCGCTTATTATCGAGTTGCGTTTGATTCTTAGGTCTAATAAAACTAATCAGGGAGAAACTATTGATATATAAATATAAAGATCACCAGGCTGAAAATAGTATATAGAGATTATACAGTACATATAAAGAATTTGCACCACAGGTTGATGGCCGAGGTCAGACAGGAGTTTCCGTGGACTATGATGTCTGCTGATGATATTGTGATTTGTGGTGAGAGTAGGGAGCAGGTGGAGAAGAGTCTGGAGAGGTGGAGGTACACGCTGGAGAGAAGGGGAATGTAAGTCAGTAGGAGTCAGACAGAGTACATGTGTGTGAATGAGAGGGAGGGCAGTGAAGTGGTGCGGATGCAGGGAGAAGAGGTGGAGAAGGTGGAGGAGTTCAGGTACCTGAGTTCAACAGTGTAAAGTAATGGAGAGTGTGTTAGAGAAGTGAAGAAAAGAGTGCAGGGAGGGTGGAGTGGGTGGAGAAGAGTGATAGCAGGAGTGATTTGTGATAGAAGAGTATCTGTGAGAGTAAAAGGGAAAGTTTATAGGAATGTGGTGAGACCTGAGATGTTGTATGGATTAGAGACAGTGGCGTTGAGTAAAAAACAGGAGGTGGAGCTGGAGGTAGCAGAGCTGAAGATGTTGAGGTTTTCGTTTGGGAGTGATGACGATGGACAGGATTAGAAATTAGATTTTTACAGGGACAGCGCATTTAGGACGTTTTGGAGACAAGGTGAGAGAGGTGAGATTGAGATGGTTTGGACATGTGCAGAGGAGGGACATGGGGTATATCAGTGAATGCTGAGGATGGAGCCACCAGTAAGGAGGAAAAGAGGACGACCAAGGAGGAGGTTCATGTATGTGGTGAGGGAAGACATGCAGGTGGTTGGGTTGAAAGAGGCAGATGGAGAACAGTGGGTATGGAGACGTATGATCCGCTGTGGTGACCACTTATTGGAGAAGCCGAAAGAAGAAGAAGAAGAAGAAGAAGAAGAAGAAGAAGAAGTTACCCATACACATTTCTCAATAACCACTTGGAATGATTTTGGTTGCTTAAAAACTTTGTGGCTGAAACTTGGCTAAGAGTTAAGAGAAGAGGAGGTTAAGAATAAAATTATCAACATTATTTGTTTAGTATATCCACCAACAATAATATACTACATAAAGAAAAGTTTGTGGACACCTGAGCATAAGATTCTTATTTGCTTTTTGAGCATCTTATTTCACATTTAGTCCCCATTTTTTTGTTATAATAACCTCCACAATTGATTCCAAAGGTGTTCAGTAAGCTTGAGGTCAGAGCTTCATAGCAGGTCACTCAAGATCTTATACTCCAAACCAAGTATCTTCATGAAACTGGCTTCATGGGCACAGGGGCATTGTCATGCAAGTTTGGATCTAATAGTTCAAATGAAGAGGAAATTTCATGCTTCCGTATCCAGAAATATCCTATACAATTGTTTTGTTTTTATAGTTTCTTTTTATAGTTACTTTTAATCTTGCTGAATATGTCAAGTAAGTTCCTATTATCATTTCCCTTGAATTATGAAATAGAACAATATAACAGTAAATAATAAAAAAATCAATAGAAAAACATTCATATTATTATTATTATTAATAGTATTTGAAATATAAATATAAATGGTTTGAATATTAATTTAGTGTTTAAACATTTAAATATAAAATTTGTTCAATGCAAAATAATATTTCGACCAATATTATTAAATTATTAAAAAATAATAATAATAATAATAGTGTACAAAAAACAACAATATATAGATATATAATATATAAATTATAAAATAAAATGCTAGGAAGCATATCGACATCAAGAAGAACCTATAGAGGAGCTTTTAAAGAAAGTCTCTGGAGAAGCATTAGTCTGGATTTAGTTGTAAATAAATAAACCTAACTTTGAACATTTTGCAGATCAGAATTTAATAAATTATTTAAAAACTGGATTTTGCCTGATTGAGGATGGTCACTAAACCTCAGTGACGGGGTGAAGAGGAGAAAAGTGAGAGAAGAAACACAAAAAAGAGGGTTCACATCAGGGGGAATAGATTATTTTTAAAAATTATTTGTTTATTTTTTTATTTTCAGTTGCTGGTTGTAAAACAACAAAATATGAGAAGAAAAAAATGAAGAAAAAAGAAGAAATAAAAATATTTTTTTTATAATGGTGGTTATATGCGAGAGGAATACAAACATTCATTCAGTCCATATATTTATATTTTTGTGTTACACAAACAATCATACTGTACATAACACATACTCAAACATATAAACATAACGTGTAAACGAGTGTAAACATATGCACACATGATCATATGCTCACATGAACAAAATTGCTGACCATTAACTTCCACATTTCCAGTTTCAGATCTGTATAACATTCACAGATGGTCATGATAATAAAGTTGCTTCAAGGAACAGATGTAAATGGAAATATTCGAGACATTTTGTTCAAAACAATGTTCAAACATTAAAATATTAGCAATTTAAAATAATATAATATACATTAATTATAATACCGTATATCGTACAGATGTATACAACACATTTGTGGTTACCACTCAGTGTTGTCGATTTTTTTGGTGCATCTTGTGTCATCATTGGGTTTTTTTTGTTTCTGGTAGTTCTCAAAAATGTTCACACTATTGAGCAACTTCACATATTTGTTCCACATTTAATGATGATGCTAAACAAGGAACTTTCTATCAATAACAGTCATAATAACCTGAGATTTCATACTTTATTATCAATTACCTTTGAGAATTTGTATTTCTTAATTTCATGTGTGTAATTTAAAACTTAATTTAAAAACTTACATTTCTTACTTGGGTAAAAGCAAGTGCCTAGGGTGCAAGGGGGATTCCTGACACATATTTGCGCAACATCCCGTGTACTGTGTTGTCATTTTGTCATTTTGTGTTTTTCTCTATTTGAAAGTATTACAACAGAAATTCAGCTCAAACCAGTCTGAGAGCTTTAAACAATATCAAATACGCAAGATGAAATATTCAGTAAAAAGCTGCTAATATAAGCTGCTACTGTGTAAAATTACAGCACAACCTCACTGTAACTGTTCATTACAATACGACATTAATTCAATTATATACAAGTAACAACGATCTAATCAGCCAACAAGTGAAACTACGATGAAATTCATGTTCTTATTTTCAAAACCTGTACAGTATATTAACAAAGTTAAATTGGGCATATATACTTTATTGACATGATGCACTATAAGGACAAAAGTATTGAGACACCTGATTTTTCCAGCCATATGTGGTCACAAAACTGTTACTGAAAAGTTAAAAGTGCACAATTGTATTGTACGTCTTAGGATCCAGTAGCATTACATCTTCCCCTCACTAGGAGACCCGAACCTGTTACAGCATGACAATGACATGCGTTTTAGGATGGAAGATCTTGGTTGGTTTGCTATAGAGCATGGAACTCAACCCTACTGAACCATACCTTTGGGGTTTAATGTGAACAGTGACTACACCCCAGATCTCCTCACCTCACCTACATCAGTACCTGACTTTACTAACGCACTTATGGATGAATGAATCTCACACAAATCTTCACAAATCTAGGAGAACATCACCCTGAAAGAGTGGAGGGTATAACAGCAAATGGGGACTGAATGTGGAATGAGATTTTCAAAAAGCACATATTGATCTTATGGTCTGGTGTCCACAAAGTTTTGTCTTTATAGTGTAAAGGTATATACAGTATTTTCATGATAATAATAACAATAATAATAATAATAATATAAATTACATTAAGGATCTGGAGATCACTTTAATGCTGTCCGTGTATTGTGGATTTTGCTGCATTGTGTGTGTGTGTGTGTGTGTGTGTGTGTGTGTGTGTGTGTGTGTGTGTGTGTGTTAGTGAAGCAGAGACACATTTTTCTGAAATAAAACCTGTTCTCTTTCAGGAGGTTGCGTCGGTGGTACTCTTGGTGTTCATAGTTACACTGGTTGCTCGAGTCGGCTCTTCAGATGCAAAGTTGAGTACGCTCTTCAGTGTCTTGGTCAAGCTCTCCCTAAAGCCACGGCCCAGGCAAACATAGAGCAGTGGGTTCAGGCAGCTGTTGATGTAGGCCAGGCAGAGAGCTAATGTATGAGCCAGATAAAGGTTTGCCCTTGTGTCACCTGTTTTTTTCAAGACCAAGAAAAAAATGTCCACGATATGCAAAGGAAGCCAGCACAGGAAGAAGGTGACAACTACAGCTAGGATGACACGCAAGGTCCGTGCTGATCTCTCGTTATTCCTGTGCGCTGACCTTTGACACGTTGTCTTGTACACTGCCCAGTGGCTGTATGAGATTATCAGAAACTGTAGCAGAAAACCAAGTAGGAAGCGAAACATAACCATGGCCCATGCATGTAAGTGGCTGGAGTAATAGCCGATACACAGCACCTTTGTCCCCTTTATCTCTAATTGCATGTGGAATAACTGGGGGATAGTGGCAATGAATGCCAGCACCCAGGTACCTAGACAGACCCAGCGAGCCAAACGGGGCTGCCTCCGGTTCTGGCACCAAGCAGGTCGAGTCACTAGGAGCCAGCGGTCCAGACTGATGACTGTTAATAACAGCACGCTGCTGTACATGACCATATACAGAAGGCTGGGCAGTATTTTGCAGGCTAATGAACCAAAGGGCCAATGCAAATCGTGAGCCAATTGAACCATGAGCAGGGGCATAGTTAAACAGCACAGCAGGTCAGCCAAGGACAGGTTTAGAAACCACTGGGCATTAACTGAACGGGGCATCCTGAATGCCGTCACCCAGACAACCAGGCTGTTTCCAGGGACACCCAACAAGAAGACAATTGCATAGAAGGTAAGTAAAAACCAGTGGCGCCAGCCGAGCACATTTACCTCTAGATCGAGGTCGTCTATCGAACATCCCTCTGGATCACTACAATTGTAGTCTGTGTAGTTAAAATCATCAAATAAAATATCGTCACTCATTTTACCTGTAAGGAGAAGAAAAAGAGCAAGAAGGAAGCAACGTTAAAAAACATTTGTATAAAATTGACAAAAAAGTACAGAAATAAGTGATTTGTATGGAAGCGCATTGCATTCACAAAAAAACTAAACAAAAACACACACACACAAACACACAAAAAAAAGTTAATAAGCAGGAGGGCAGGGCAGTCAGGAAATGTCCAGTAGCTAATTAAACTAATATATTGTCATCAAGCTAAACCATATGATAGCTGCTACATCTCCATTGTTGCACAGTGAGGTGCTTTCCAAGCCACAGACCGCCACAACTTATTTATTTATTTATTTATTTTTTTTGTGAATGCAATGCGTTTTTTAAATTATTGTCATTATTATTATTATTATTATTATTATTATTATTATTGTTGTTGTTTATTTATTAGCTTTTTTTGTGAATGCAATGCGCTTGTTTATTTATTTATTTATTTATTTATTTATTTATTTTTTGTGAATGCAATGCGTTTCCATAGATTTGTGGTTTAACCATATGCCATTGACAAATTCTCTTTCTTAATCTGTTTTTTTCTCTTCCAAACACTCTCATAGGGTATTAACGTTACACATGCTTCTAACCATGTTCAAGCCTATATTTTATGCCATTAAAACACAATTGTAATGCATCAGCCAGGGGCATTAGCTACAGTATAGTGTGAAAAAACTGCTGCAGTAATACTTCATTAAATCTGACATACTTTTGAATTTCTCTTTTACAAATATTTTTGTATCCTTAATGCAGAAAATCTGTTCTCTCAGACTGTGAATTCAAAATAAAAAATCACTTATCACTTAACAAACATACAAAAAATAAAATAAGGAGCTCTCTCCTGCTCTCTGGATCGTTTTCTTGTAATAACTTTAATACATTAATGATGGATTTGGCAAAACATCATGACAAATCTTGTGAAAAACAAATGTAGAGAGCAATAATAATAATAATAATAATAATAATAATAATAATAATAATAATAATAATATTAATAATAATGTGTATGTCGTCCATAAAGTTTTATAATAACTGGAAATAAGTTACTTACTGTTTGTTGAACCCCAGGATGGTGAGCTGATAAATTGTGAGGCGTCACCACTTTCAGGCACTTGTGAATGTGATGTGCTGTCACTCTGGTGCAGTTTGCTTATGCTGTGATGGGAAGGAAGTGACTTGTGCAAAAATCTTCCACACTTTTTTATCAAAGCAAATAACTGCATATTTTTAAGGTCTACTTAAAACTCCATTCTTAGCCAAACCCACTGCTTTACTAATAGCTCAATCCACATCTGGCTATTATTATAATCATTGTTTGTACACATAAAAATACCTATGCACAATGTTATAAAAAAACACAACATCACCCTGAAAGAGTGGAGGGTATAACAGCAAATGGGGACTGAATGTGGAATGAGATTTTTAAAAAGCACATATTGATCTTATGGTCTGGTGTCCACAAACTTTTGTCTTTATAGTGTAAAGGTATATACAGTATTTTCATGATAATAATAACAATAATAATAATAATAATATAAATTACATTAAGGATCTGGAGATCACTTTAATGCTGTCCGTGTATGTCCGTGTGTTTTGGTTTTTGCTGCATTCTGTGTGTGTGTGTGTGTGTGTGTGTGTGTGTGTGTGTGTGTGTGTGTGTGTGTGTGTGTGTGTGTGTGTGAAGCAGAGACAGAGACTTTGAATGCAAACGTTTCACTCTGTGTGTCTGAAAAAAATACTGTTTATATATATATATATATCATTTAAAGAACAAATGACCGTGAGTGATGAAATGTAAAATACATTTATATGCAATGTTTTTGTTTGTGTACATGTAAATAAACTTGAGATCTTGAGATCTTGAGATCTTGATAGATAGATTAAGTTAAAAAGAGGAGGTTAAAAATAAAATGATCAACATTATGTGTTTTGTTGTTTTAATTTATTTATTCAAAAAATCCATCCAGAAATATCCTGTACAATTGTTTTGTTTTTTATTGGTTCTTTTCATAGTTACTTTTAATGTTGCTGAATATGTCAAGTACTTACTTGACTCCTATTACCAATAATAAACAGTGATTCCTCTCTCTCTCTCTCTCTCTCTCTCTCTCTCTCTCTCTCTCTCTCTCTCTCTCTCTCTCTATTTCTATCTCTCTCTCTGTTGCTATATTTGCTGACTGCAGACATTGACACATGACAATGCCGAACATAAATAGAAAGTATAGGTTTGATATTTGATATGTGAGTAGTTACATGTCACGACAGTGGGCTACCTGAAATAGGTGTGTTTAATGTGTATAAGAAGGGTAGAGACAAAAGTTTGTTAACTTGAAATAGTTACGATAAATGTTGCTGAGAATGTCAAGTTAGTTATTATTATCATTTCTATTATGCCAATTATTAAAAGTGATTCCTATCTCTTTCTCTCTCTCTCTCTCTCTCTCTCTCTCTCTCTCTCTATATATATATATATATACTGTATGTACATACCGTATATATATATTATATTGCCAAAAGTGGGACACCTGAACTTTCCTGCTATATGTACTTCTTTTCCAAACTATTACCACCAAACTGGAGACACTCAGTTGTACAGGACGTCTTTAGATGAGCTCTGATAAAATTTTGCATTCACTTGAATTTGCAAATCCAAACCTAATCCAGCATGGCAATGCCCCTGTGCACAAATTGAGCTCCTTGAAGATCTGGATTACATGCTTTGGAAAGGAAGTTCTTGAGTGGGCTGCTATAGAGCTCTGATCTCATCCCTACTGAACACTTTTGTGATGATTTGAAACGCTGACTGCTCTCCCTAAACCTCCTCACCTACATCAGTACCTGCCTTTCATAACACCCTTCTGGCTGATGAACACAATTATTCATAAGCACACTCCAAAATCTAGTGGAACATTTTTCCAGAAGAAATTATAAGAGCAAATTGTAAATGTAAAAAATCCTGTATACTTATATATTCATATAGTTTTATTAATGTTAATAATTTTTAAGACTGTTTGGACTTATTTCTATTTATTTTTTTAAGCTAATATGATGCTAACTATCTAAGTTACCTAACATCATACATATATGCAAAACTCTACAAAGATGAACAAAAAGATTTAACCGATGTCAGATTGTAATTAACCCAACTAACCCAATACAAGGTTAAGCCACTGTAGCTATTTCTATTTACAATTTGCGCCATTGTCCCAGATTTACGCTGGAGATGACCCCATGGCCTAGCACTCCCATAAGTCTTCAAGAATAGTTATTAGTATTAGGTAGTATACTATTATTTGTTATTAATTTAACCAATTGAAGTACATCATTTAGCAAAACACACCATTTTACAGTATATATTCAGTTTGTGAGTGGAGGGCAGAGCGGTAAGAAGCACACCTGTAGATGATGAAACTAATCAGTGCTCTCTGTTTCGATGATAAAAAAAAGAGACAGGAACTAAAATCAGGCTTTAAAACACCAAAAACACCAAAGAAATTATGTGCTTTAATCCAGAGGCAGCTGAACTCTTGTCACCCGCTGGTGAGAGTAAGACGTCTTACAAGGCAGGAAGTGCGTACATCCTAGCAGTGTCCCATCATTTTGTACTGTATATACACTAATACTTTTTCCATGCCAAATGAAATGACAAATATTTTTAACATTTTGTCATATATCACTGTAAGATGAAACAACTGAAAATGTTTAAGTCGAACCATCATAATTTGGGGACAATATAATGATATATTATTATATTGTAAATATTATATTGTGTAGTAAATAATATATTATAGGGTCCATTTTATTTATTATATTATAATTATATATCCAAAATAATATAACTTATTTAACTTTTTGCTGAGAATACAAAAGATAGACTTTGGGTTTCAGTTCCATCAAACACTTTGTAATGTAATTTAGTTTTTATTATTTGAAAGATTTCATTTACAGAAGTAGTTAGAATGATTGATCTCCTTTTAAATGTAAATCAAAGCTACACTTGTGACCATTTTGTGACAAATTTTGCAACACATTTGGTATCTGTCTACGACAGTAGATTAGCTAAGTTTTATTAATACGTCAAAAATGACAGCTATAAAGGTCAATGAAAAGGGAACAGTAAATGTGAGGTGATAATCAAAACACAGAGAACAGTTGCTAAAAACACAGAGCAGGATTTAAAAAGCACATTTCCAAACAACGTTGATTTTGCTGACACAATAACTTGCTGGTTTGTGTCACTGAAGGTTTCACAATCCTGCATTAGTTCCTTAGTTTAAGAACACAACGCTGAAGACAAAAGACAACACTGTTCATTGCATAGTGGGGTACATATTGTACCCAGCTTTCAAAAATTCTAAAGTAAGAAAATCCTACACTCGGGACCAAACACAGTCTATTAATCGGAGGCATCATCAAGGGCTGGACTGCGATGCAGTGGTTTAGTTAAGTGCAAGAGAAGAGTTTTCAGGAAGAAGAGTCGGGGTGTCATCTCTTAAATCATCTGACTGAAGTTCTATGAACAGAAATAAAGATCAGAACAGATCAGAAACAGTTGTTATTGAAAAAAAAGAGAGAGAGAGAGTTTATTTAGCAATTTTAGTGTTGCCTTCATATTTATGCAATGCTAGGTGATATTAGCAGTTTGCAGTTGTAATGTAAAACTATCAAACACACCCAAAAGTGAGTTGCTTGGCTGATTGCTGGTCATGGACTCATTTTCAGCTTCGTTCTCCTCCCCCCAGTCTGCAATATTAGCTGGTGGGATGCACTGCTCCAAAAACAGGTCTTCGTCCTCAGAATCTTCATGCTCGGGAGGCCAGCGCAGCTCGCCGCTCTCTACCTCGTTGATGTCTGTTGGCTCCACCACAATTGAGGGCAGACGCTCCTTCCCTGGCACCACACATCCCAGAGTTCCCTCCGGACACACTATCACCTCCACTGGGTCTGGAAAGATCTGCAGAGAAAATAAACACAAAGAAAGCAAAAAAGGGAGACACCCCAACTGATACCAGATTAGGAAAAGATTAGCTAATTTTCCTTATTTTTATTAAACAATTTAAAACGACTAAATTAAAAGAGTCTTCATGTGTTCGTGTCATAACCTTCTTAGACTTTAGACCTAGCATGGAGTAATATGTGGTGCAATTGAAACTGATTATGTCAGAAGGAACAACAGCATGCACACCAACATTTTATAAAGTTCTCTATTTGATTCTGCTCCTCTAAGTCAATTTTGTTTCCTCTTAAAATCTGGCCAACGCCCACGCCGGTGACGTCACAAATCAGAAAGCTACAAAAATCACGAGCAATAGAGCAAAGCATAAAATGAGAAAATGGCATCCACTATCCACTTGCTGAGAGACTGCTTATTGGCAGGAAAACCTTTTTCAGCTGCTTCGACTTTCTCCACAGACTCGTCCTGTGTAGATACGTATCTAGTGATCGCACTGGACACAGTCATTTTTGCTTCTCCTGTTTGGGGGCTAGGAAAGGAGGAGGGCAGAATGGGGAAGCCGCAGGCACCACATACCCAGGTTTAGGATAGAGAAAGGCACTGGCCATTCCAGGGGCAAACTCAAGGAGAGACGGGGCCACGGAAAAAGCCTGTAGGTCCCCGACCCTCTTCAGGGAGGATATTGCCAGAAGGAAAGCGGTCTTTACAGGCAGGTACCTAAGGGCCATCTTGGCCAAGGGCTCGAAGGGGGGCTCAGATAGAGCCACCAACACAATGGCCAAGTCCCACACAGGCACTCTGGGTCGCATCCTGGGCCTTAGCCTCCGGGTGCAGCACAGAAAACATGTCAGGAGAGGGTGTTTACCCAGCCAGGGCGGGATACAAAAAGCCGCAATAGCGGACGCGTAAACCTTCATGTTTCATGGAGTCAACCCTGGGGCGAACTGTTTCTGCAAGAACTCCAGAACTGAAATGACTGGGCATCTTTAATACTAAGAGACTAGTCCTCATATAATATATAATAAATATAATATATCGCCCCCAATAATCTTACCGACCTGTTGTCAATTAAACTCATAAGTTGCAAAATTTTTCTTCAACTGTTTAATTTTTCAAACATTTACTTTTTCCAGATTATTTTTTTGCCTTATCCCAAATTTTTTGAGCAGTGAGCAGCCTTCAAATTTAAAATGACCCTATTTTTTTCTTAAAATAATTTTTTTCTCAACATTTGATATGGGTTTATGAGATTCGAATTTAGTTTTTATTTATGTTACACAGTGTCCCAACTTTTTGGAATTGAAGTTAAATAACCAAACACACTAAACATTTTTTTAATTTGTCATAAAAGTATAAACAATATATGTTATGCCTGTGGTGTTTTTTTTTTTGCTGTAATATTTACCTGAAAAGGCAATCTGTCCCTTTTTTTCTGCAGTGCAGCTTCATACATGTCTGTATCCTGGGTTCCTATGTCCTCCACACACCTGTTTTGTTGTTTCGTTTTTGTTTTTTGTTTTTTTAAAGGAAGGATTTCAGGAAAGAATATAAACTTAGTAAACAAAAAAAGTTAGGTCACATACAGATAAATGTGTTTACATAAACACAAAAGTCTTTCACAACTTGGCAATGAAAATGCATGTCGTCTGGGCACTGCCTAAGAAAGCTGGAGCATTTTTTCACTATGAAACTAAACAGACAGAGTAAAACTGTTCACAGCCAATGATTTTTCCAGTGTGGAAAATATCCTCACCTCAGCCTCTAATTTGTTACATGGTCCCTCCATCAAAATCAGCCAGGAATCAGAGCTTTAACTGTACACACACCATAAAGCTGATACAGTAATGTGTGTATGGTCCTAGTCGACCCAGGTGTAATCCTCCTCTTCATGTGCCTGTGCTGTGTATGCAGGATTATGCTGCTTAGACTCCTTATTCAGGGCTTGAGCATATCAAAACGGATTACTCTTTTTTCCCAAAGCTGGACTACAATTTCTACCAAGAAACCTGTTACATTTAATTTGATTCTTACATTAGAAGGTTCAGCTATGAACATGACTGAAAGGTGATAGTTTTCTTTTAATATTAAGTATTAACAACCGTTAAATATTAATTAAACAAATAATTTAATTTAGCTTCTGTCATTTTCAGCTTTAGAGTTAAGGGTCTTGCTCGGAGTCGGAGGCACTTAGATTTGATCTCATGACCCCCCAATCCATAATCCAACATCTTATTCTATGAGCTAACAGTTTCTTTTTTCAAAATTTGAGATATTATTTTATCCAGTTTGAATGGGAAAAATAAACACATACAGGTATTTCCTGACTTGGACAATGGAGATACTTTCTGATGACCCTATCGAAAATTTAAAATATAGAGAAAAGTCGAGATATGGCCTGGCCTAGCTAGGAAACTTAAAGAATAATGATACGGAGTAGTTTTCTGTAATTTGTTAATAATTTAACAACATTTAAGTACATAATTTAGCAAAACAGAGCACTATCGTGATGTATAAACTATTGTGATGTATGAGCGGAGGGCGGAGGGCGGAGAGTGCTGTGTGGGCTGTTTCGGTGTCTGACACCAATAAAGAGAGAGTTAAAACTGTGCTTTAAAAAAAACAAAAACAGAAAAAAAAGAGCTCTAAACCAAGCTCTAATAACCACTGGCAACTCATAAGGTGGTAGATGTGTACATCCCGACAGCATCCTACCTGTACTTCTATATACCATTATCTTTAATCATTTCAATGACAATCTTAAAGCAGAGGCAAAAAAATCTAATAATGTAAGATAGACATGTAGACCTTAATGAAAGAATATCTCTGACTCTATAGCAAGTGTAAAGTATGAAGTATCTGTTACAGATGCTTAGTGGTTCATATTTAAAAACTAGAGTCACTAAAGTGATGACCACCTAATTAAAAAAACCCACCCTGCTAAAGTTCACTGTAACTATTTTTGACATCCCATGGAAATGTTCTAGGTCTACCACTAAACCGCTGTGTAAGTGGAAACTTCCTTTTTCTATCGCTAGACAATCTTTTAGTGCAAAGATTACAAAAAGATTAATATTGATCTTATCTGTGTAGTAATTATGTACAGAAAAGCCTTGAATTATGATTAGGAATGTAATTTATAAATAGAAAAAAAGTTTTTTTTCAGTTTTCGGTAATCAGCAGGAAATGTACCTTGTATTAAATGGAAAATTTTGTCTGGTATAGACACTAGTAAATTGAGCACTTTTATGTTTTCTTTTATTCGTAGGCAAATCCATCATGTGTGTTTTTTGGATGAAAGCTGTCTGTTTGCATGGTTTTGAAGGAATTTAACTGAAACGTATTAGTGATCAGACTCTAATGTTTAGTGGTTTGTACCAAACAAAACAGGTTCTGGACCAATAATAAACAAGGTACTCTTAAATTTCTTCATTTCTTCACAGTATTTATCTGTAAAGTCTATTTTAAATGCACAAAAAAATATATATATATTCAAATGAAGACTTTTACCATTGTGTCTTTCATAAGTATTCACACCCTTGGAATGCCTTATTTTGTATTGCTACAGTCAGGAACTGAAATTAACACATACCAGACATTTTATTTGTCTTATAATAGTATGTAATAGTAGTCATTTTACCAGTTATGGGTGTGAATTTATTCATCTTTTTAATCCTCCTTTTCACTGTCAAAATACATACAAGTAGGAGCATATTCTATGGCACACCATGCTTCATGCATGAATGATGTCTCTGTGATAAAATGTGATGACACTGAGAGTGTGGTGTGACAGTGTGGTTAAAATAAGTAAAATAATGAATATTTAGATAAGGATATTGAGTCATAATGCAAATGGATAAAAAAAAAAAAACCACTATAACAATTTCCAAACATTCAGCAAGTATGACTAAAACCTTTTTAAGATTACAGCCTAATCAGCAACCACACACTCTATAAGCTTTCCTGTTTTTCTTCCTGTGTTAAGAAAAGCACTCGTTTTATCTTTATAGGTTTGACTTTTTGACTTTTAACAGGACTTTCAAATCTTGCTGTATAGTCTCTAATAAATTAAATAGCAAATTAGAAATATATTAATTAATAATATCAAATATTAGAAATCTATCTATCTATCTATCTATCTATCTATCTATCTATCTATCTATATATATATATATAT
>MU551596.1:762794-831031 GCA_024362625.1 Silurus asotus | reverse complement strand
ATATATATATAGAAAGAGAGAGAGAGAGAGAGAGAGAGAGAGAGAGAGAGAGAGAGAGAGAGAGAGAAAGCAATCCAGCATGAATCACATGGAACATGTGATGTAAGAGCTGAGCTGGATTTAATCCTGCCTTGTCCTCCTGCTGTTACTGCCAAAGTCATTAATGAGCTCAGGCATCTGATATACACAGACACACACTACACACAACACAAACACAAACCGTGACCACATACTCCACATAGTCATGTGAGGTTTGTAGCTAAACAGACTTGTGCAAAAGTCTAGGCCCCCTTTATATTCTTTTACAAATCTGGTCATGAAAGTTGATTTTGCTTTAGTTTGTCTGTATAAAAATGTTTGATTTTCATAAAAGTACAACATTACAGAGCTCTGCCTCTTTGCCCATTTTGGATGCTCGGGTTTAAATGTCAATAAATGCCACCATTTCAAATCACACAAAAATATATGATGTAATCATTTTTCTGCTGTTGCTGAATGAATTACTTTAAGGACTGAATAAACAGTTTATAGCAAAAATTTTGTTTGAAAGTAAAAAACTATTTCTGCTTTAAAAAACAACCAGTGGCAATAAAAATAGAAAAATTGTGGTTGTTTTTAATACAAAACTGAGAAACTGTCTATCTTAGGTATTACATTTTGGATTTTAGTAAATAAAAAATACATTATTATAATATTTAAAATGTATGTCAAATGATCTGTTTTTATCTCTTTCAGTTTCCTGAAGCACAGTGGTCTCCTACCCTTGTTTGGAGATACAGGCCTCGTCCATGCTGCTGCTCTGCTCCATGCAGGCTCTGTTCATCATGGTAAGAAGGGATCAGTTATCACAGATCTTCAGAATACAATGAGGAGCTTAAAATCTCTGCACGGATGATCGGTGCATATGGGAAACAAACCTGAGATGTGTGATTCAGCCGTGTTTTGAGATATGACTCACAGGCAATATTTTCACTGTATTCCTATGATATCTTCCCAAAGAGAAGAAAAGTCTGCTCATTTTCAGATGCACAAAATTTGACACATTTTTCCATTCATCTGTCTCTCTTGAAACATCTCCCTCCCTCTGTTCTGTCTATCTGTATGTATCTCGGCAGAAGGACGCTGTAGAGGAGCGGGATTAGTGGCAGAGCTCATTAGGTAGGTAAGTAGCTGATTGAGGTTGTGGCGCCGCCCTGGTGGTCGTGTACGGTTCTGCCTGTGGTACTGACTACATGAGTAACTTCACCTGTGATTCTACTTTTTAGTTCAACAAGGGACTCATTTATCACCTGTAATCAAAAAGCATTTGGAATATTGAATAATATTGTGTAATTGAACATGAAGAACTGTATTCAAATCATGTATTTATTTTACTTAGACATGCCTGGAAACCAATTATTTTTATATCATCTGCTTGTCCAGAACACATCATACATGCTATTTAATGAGCAAAAGAAGTCATGCAGATTAGTAACTGTGTGTCTGTGAGAGACGCTGCAGTGGCTGAGCTGCATTAGATGATTCAGCACTCAGCATTTCGAAAGCGAACTTTTCTTATTTAGTCTTTATTTTCTCAATTTGCCTTTTATGGAGGTTTGTGTGCGTCACTATTTGCAAGTCAGCTGTACCTTAAACACATCTGGAAATTCAATACTGATTCGCATCTATCGACTAATGAATGTGAGTTGAAGGAAATTAATGTTACAGAAACTTTCAGAAATCTGGTGGAAATTTGAACAAAACTTAATAATGATTGAAAAGGGTTAGATGAAACTTCGTCCTTTACAGTGACTCCTGTGACTCAAATGCATATTATGATCACAAAATAAAGTATGTGTACATGAAATAAAGTACATAAAAACACACATATAACACCTTCATTTTGCTGTATTTTTGTATCTATTCGATGGCTGGCACTGGAATTTGATCGGAAGCTAACATCTATTATCTGTCAACCAAACAATGTACAATATCACAGTGTGTGTTGTGATTCTGCATTAGAAGATAGAATGCAAAATGTTTGGCCCTACATAAACAGTGAAGTGTCCTTGCCTGCTTTAAACCCTGAATGTCCTTTCCATGTTGTCTGGAGAGCACTAACGTGTCTGATTCATACCAGGAAAGTGTGTCAGTGCTCGTGAGAGAGGAAGAGCACTGATCAGAGTTTCGACACTAAACAGATTGCAGGATTTAAAGGTAAAATGAATCACTTGCTTCTACAGGTCATGGAAAGAAGAATACACCGATCAGACAACATTATGAACACCTGCCTAATATTATGGTGGTCCCCTTTTGCTGCCAAAATGGCAGATACTTCTCAAAGCATGGACTCCACTAGACCCTTGAAAGTGTGCTGTGGTATCTGTTAGTAGCAGATCCTTTAAGTCGTGTAAGTTTAGAGGTGGGGCCTCTACGGATCGGACTTGTTTGTCTAGCACATCCCACAGATGCTTAATTGGATTAAGATCTGAGCAATTTGTTGTTGTGATGGCACAGTTTCCATTAAAGGGTGTACATGGTCTGCGTCTGCCAGCTTACACTTTCAGCAGTGGACAGGAGTCAGCATGAATGGTCCTGAGACACCCCACAGGCGCTGGAGTTTTGAAGATGCTCTGACCATTGTGAAACTTGCTCAAATTCTTATGTTTGCCCATTTATCCTGCTTCTAAAACATCAACTTTAAGGATAAAATGTTTACTGCTGCATATATACATATAATAACAATATATACTAACAGGTGCCTTGATAAATATGAGCAAATCTATCATGGGTAACATCACAGGCTGCATGTCAGCAGTTCACAATAAATTACACATATGCAATTATGCAATTAGAAACCTTGAAGGCATCAGTAATATAAACCTTGACCAAACACAAAAAGTCCACTACATGTTCCAGTTAAACACATCTCACATGAATATGGCAAAGTATACACAACAGTGTCACAAAATAATTGCACATATTAGCATTTTGAGTGTTTTGTTTTTATTTTTTAAAGCTTGGATTTAAAAATGTGCCTAACTTTCTTATCTGTTACAGTATCTGCACCATGACTATCACTATGTGGCAACATCTGTCTACTACATTAAATGAGTTGGTGTCATGCACAAATGAAACACAATAGTTCCCTTCACTGGATTCACTTTAACCAGAAAGCATTGAGTGGAGATGAATAAAAAATTATAATTAGTGTATAATAATAATAATAATAATCTCTGAGGCATCTTGAGATAATTAGAATGTGATCTAATGATAGCATTCCCACAGCCAGAGAAGCAGTTTCATAAGTTTCAGAGGGCTTTTATTTTATTTTTTATTGTGTCCCAGAAAATTTGCCCATACTGCTTTTACTACATCTTCATTTATTAAGTGCACTAAATTTACTCATGTTACTCACTTACAGTCGCCAATCTCCTTCAGGTTGCATCTCCTGCATAGCACATAGTCCACCTGTGTGCACCTTCCTCCACTCTTATACGTCACCCTATGATCCTCCTTTTTCTTAAAATAAGTGTTCACCACTGCCATTTCCATCCTTTTAGCAAAATCTACCACCATCTGCCCTTCCACATTCCTCTCCTTAAAACCATACCTACCCATGAGCTGATCATCACCTCTGTTCCCTTCACCTACATGCCCATTAAAGTCAGCCCCGTTCACCAACCGTTCTTTCCTAGGTACACCATCTACCACTTCATCTAACTCACTCCAGAATCTTTCCTTCTCCTCCATCTCACAGCCAACTTGTGGAGCATAGGCACTAATGACATTTATCATCATCCCTTCAACTTCCACCTTCATGATCATCACCCTATCAGAAACTCTCTTCACCTCCACTACACTCTTACTGTACTCTTCCTTCAGAATCACCCCTACACCATTTCTCTTTCCATCCACACCATAATAAAACAGTTTAAATCCACCTCCAATGTTCCTGGCCTTACTCCCTTTCCACTTGGTCTCCTGAACACACAGCATATCTACCTTTCTCCTCTCCATCATATCAGCTACTTCTCTCGCTTTACCCGTCATAGTACCAACATTTAAAGTACCAACCCTAACCTCCACTCTCCTACACTGCTCCTTTCCCTGCCGTCTCTGTAGATGTCTTCCTCCTCTCCTTTTCCTCCTTCGGCCGACAGTAGCCCAATTTCCACCGGTACTCTGTCGGCTAACGATACCTGTGGCGGTCGTTGTTAACCCGGGCCTCGACCGATCCGGTATAAAATTCTGATTCGTTATCCGCATATTTGATTTGGCGCATGTTTCTACGCTGGATGCCCTTCCTAACGCAACCCTCCCCATTTATCCGGGCTTGGGACCGGCACTAAGAATGCACTGGCGTGTGCAACCATAATGGCTGGATTAAGATCTAAGCAATTTGGAGGCTCAAATTTGTTGTTGTGATGGCACAGTTTCCATTAAAGGGTGTACATGGTCTGCGTCTGCCAGCTTACACTTTCAGCAGTGGACAGGAGTCAGCATGAATGGTCCTGAGACACCCCACAGGCGCTGGAGTTTTGAAGATGCTCTGACCATTGTCAAACTCGCTCAAATTCTTATGTTTGCCCATTTATCCTGCTTCTAAAACATCAACTTTAAGGATAAAATGTTCACTTGCTGCATATATACATATAATAACAATATGTACTAACAGGTGCCTTGATAAATATGAGCAAATCTATCATGGGTAACATCACAGGCTGCATGTCAGCAGTTCACAATAAATTACACATATGCAATTATGTAATTAGAAACCTTGAAGGCATCAGTAATATAAACCTTGACCAAACACAAAAAGTCCACTACATGTTCCAGTTAAACACATCTCACATGAATATGGCAAAGTATACACAACAGTGTCACAAAATAATTGCACATATTAGCATTTTGAGTGTTTTGTTTTTATTTTTTAAAGCTTGGATTTAAAAATGTACCTAACTTTCTTATCTGTTACAGTATCTGCACCATGACTATCACTATGTGGCAACATCTGTCTACTACATTAAATGAGTTGGTGTCATGCACAAATGAAACACAATAGTTCCCTTCACTGGATTCACTCTAACCAGAAAGCATTGAGTGAAGATAAATTAATAATTATAATTAGTGTACAATAATAATAATAATAATCTCTGAGGCATCTTGAGATAAATAGAATGTGATCTAATGATAGCATTCCCACAGCCAGAGAAGCAGTTTCATAAGTTTCAGAGGGCATTTTTTTTTAATGTTATTGTGTCCTAGAAACTGTGTCCATACTGCTTTTACAACATCTTCATTTATTAAGTGCACTGAATTTACTCGTTTTTTCCCCTCCTTTTTTCTTGTTGTGTGAATTAAACTCTAGCAGTCTTAATAACAAATCAAGTTAAGCCAAGTAGGCATTTACTGTCATTAACCATTTACAGTGCAGTACACAGTGAAACGAAACAACGTTCCCCCAGAAACAAGCTGCTAGAAAAGACTACATAAAATAACAAAATACAGCATGCAGAAATACACAAAACCCAAAAACTCTAAATACTTCATTACCATTTTCCAGAAGGCATGATAGTGAAGAGTATGTGTGAGGGGTGTGTGTGTGTGTGTGTGTGTGTGTGTGGTAAGGCATGATGGAGGAAAAGGAGGTGATCTTCTCAACCATTCTCTCTATCTGCTGCAGGGTCTTGTGAACCAATACGGTGCAACATCCAAACCAGTCAGTGATGCAGCTGCTCAGGATGTTCTGTTCTGACATGTGGTAGGAGCTGGGATTTCCTCAGCCTTCTCAAGAAGTAGAGAACTTCTTGAGAACTTCAGGGGTAAAAGAAATTCTGTGTTCTCCATGAGCCATTGATGTTCAGTGGGGAGTGATGACTGTGTCCTCCTGAGGTTTCAACCTTCTCTGTTGTGTTATGCACATTCACAGATATGTTAGATTTTTGCACCTGTCTTTTAACCCCTGTATATGTTCTTATTTGGATTGAGTAAAAGACAGGAGGTGGAGCTGGAGGTAGCTGAGCTGAAGATGTTGAGATTTTCGTTGGGAGTGACGACAATGGACAGGATTAGAAATTAGTTTATTAGACAATCAGTGCATGTAGGACGTTTTGGAGACAAGGTGAGGGAGGTATGACTGAGATGGTTTGGACATGTACAGATGAGGGATATGGGGTATATCAGTAGGAGAATGCTGAGAATGTAGCCACCAAAAAAGGAGGAAAAGAGAAATACCAAGGAAAAGGTTTATGAATGTGGTGAGGGAAGACATGCAGGTAGTTGGGTTTAAAGAGGCAGATGTAGAGGACAAAGGGTTATGGAGGTGCATGATCTGCTGTGGCGACCCGTAATTGGAGAAGATGAAAGAAGACTGAATGCTGAATTATGAAGTGCTGGGATATAATCATTACATCCATTAAACAAAATTAAGTAAAGAAAGAAGACTTGGTCTTGTAATATAAATGCATTTCGAATCAAAGTGCGTTTGAAGACCTGTTTTTTCCTTTCACACCATCCTGATATCACTTAAAAAAAATTAATATCTTGTAGAAGTCAATTTTATTTTTCTACATTTTCATTTCATTCTTTAATTTGGTTAGTTTAGATTGTGTTTGAGAAAATAACTGCAATATTGCTAGAATGCCACAAGGCGGCGCATGTAGTCCAGTTTATAAACTGTACTAGTAAACTAAAAGGCGGAAAAAGTTGGACTTTACTTTAGAAGCTGATGCCTGCTAAAGTGAAGAATCACCTGAGCTCCTCAAAACTATGTTTATTTCTCAGGTATTATTATTACAATAGTGCATTAATAACAGTACCTGAAGCAGAGGATATTGATCTCTCCGTCTATTTCTTTATATATCATCAATATCTGACAGCTTTTTTGTGTACATGGGATATTTCTAAATCCTACAAATTTCCTTAAACTCACAAGGTAGCTCTAAATAAAAAGATAGATAGATAGATAGATTGATAGATAGATAGATAGATAGATAGATAGATAGATAGATAGATAGATAGATAGATAGATAGATAGAGAACCAAAGAAATGGAAAAGAGAAAAAAGAGAGAGAGAAAGAGGTGAGATGGGGATAAGTGAGAGTTCGTGTGTGTGTGTATGTATGTGTATGTGTGTGTGTGTGTGTGTGTGTGAGAGAGAGAGAGAGAGAGAGAAAGAATGAGTATGTGTGTGTGTGTGTGTGTGTGTGAGAGAGAGAGAGAGAGAGAGAGAGAGAGAGAGAGAGAGAGAATGAGTGTGTGTGTGTGTGTGTGTGTGTGAGAGAGAGAGAGAGAGAGAGAGAGAGAGAGAGAGAGAGATGAATAAAGATGGCTGCGCGCGCTCCAGACCCGGTGAGCTTCTGTTTGGGTTGTGCATGTGGTTGCTGTGTGGTTTGGGTTCTCAGTGATCACCACCAGCTGAACCGGATTCTTGGTCCAGAGAAGATAATCTTCTCCTCCACACAGGTTCCACAGCGGTCGGGATCAGAGGAGGGAAAGTACCGGTGTCCGCAGGGGGCTCGGTTCGGTTCCCACGGAATAAACCAGGACTATGAGTGGGCTCGTTTTGTAATTTTTTTCTTCTTCTTCTGCGTCCTGGTTTCCCGAAAGCGGTGACGCGTCGATCCCGGACACCGAACCCGCAGCCCGACATTCTCTCCTCCAGGTAAACTTCCAGCAGGAGCTCTGCTTTAATCAGCGATTATGAGGTCACAACTTCTCCCATCATCAGCCTTATTATATGATTTATTCTAAACCCTTTTACATTACTATTATTCATTATACAGCTGTGTGAAAATGCACATCTGCAAATCTCAGCCCATAAACATCTGAGCATGCAAATCTGAACACACGTGGATTTCTTTTGAGCAGGAGATTGGGCATAAACACCTCCGGTTTCATCTCAAAGGATGGTCCTGCTCCTGTCCTGCACAATGTATAGTGTTTTAATGCATCAGTGTGGATGAGTTCGAGCAAGAAAACACAAACTCTGCAGGATGAATGAATCAAAAGTATTTATTTAAACTCCTCTACATTTCCCTCAGCAGTGTTGTGTGTGATGTTCTCACCATGCCTACTGTTAAAGTCCATTCCTGTGACAACAGCTTCCCTGATGTGAACTGAGTCATGGAAATGATTTTACTATCTTTATTTTGTCATTAGCTTATTTTGGACACCTTGTAGTTAAAATGAAAATGCAAGTTTCTGTAAAAACGAATGTGACAAGTGCAATTCTTAATCACAGAAAACAGATTGAGTGATGTGATGCTCCACACAGGCACCTCAGCAGACAATGAACAGAAAATTGTTTCACATTAATTGCTGTATTCTTGATATTCCTGTGAGAAGTTGAGTGATGTAATGTGATATAATGTGATGAATCTCAAGCCTCTGATTGCTTCTGCTCTGAGCTTATCTCTCACACACCATTCTCCAGTGATAAACATCATCATATTAATACGAGATCCACCAAGTCATAAAGACACTAACCCAAACGCTGGTCTCAAACTTAAATCCCAGAATGCAATGTGGCTCTGAGATGAGGCTGACCTGGTTCAGGTGAGCAGCATGATGGCGATAGTGTCGGATTGGCAAGAAGAACCAAAGCTTTGCAGTGTATAGAGGATGCGCTGAGAGAGCTGGACACACTATTAAAGCGCCGCCGCATTCCAGATGAGAAGGTTAAATACCATTTGTTAATGTTGCAAGTGAAAATAGCCAACATGTTAAAGAAAGACTTTCAAACTCAAACAGATTAATTGAAAAGATTCATTACAGAATAAATTCTGAACTTCAGAAGTTTGAGCATTTAGGATGGATTTTGTTCTTCAGTTGTAGAACACTTTAAAAAGGCATTGACACACTGTAATCAGAGATGCACAAATGGGGTATGCAGTACAGACACTCCCCACTTTACACACATTCACTTTACGAACATCTTTTTTTTAAAGGGGGAGGGGGGAGGGGGTCACCAACCATGACCTTGCAAACCCTCCAGCAAATGTGCAATTGCACTCCTAATGTTTTATCCAAAAACAATAGGCTACTAATAATTTTCAAGCTATTTCCCTAATTGATTTATTTATATATTTATTTATTTATTTATTTATTTGACTTCTCCCCTAGGTGTAAAGCTGGGCTGAGGTTGGGGCATGGAGCATGGAGTAAAGTACTTTGGATCAGGAGATGATACTGAGTTGGAAAACACACACACACACAAAAAAAAAAGGGGGTCAGGGTTTTCTTGTTTTTTATCCCCACCTGTGTAGAATTCATTAAACTGTAACTCAAGATTAGGAAGTGGGCATCAGGTGCAGGATTGTGATCAACTAAGGTGCAGTGATGTTTCACACCCAACTAGATAACTGTAATTGATTACAGCTTGATGAGGCACTGAAGAACAGGGCTGAAGCGGTCATATTCGAAAAGGAAAATGTGTCTCGTAAAAGATTTATGTGTGTTTATATTAGAAGTGTAGTGGATATACCTCTGTAGTCCAAACCACAGATTTACTGTGCAGCAGTTACTCCATAGAAATAGATGTGATTGTTAATATGTGCAGACATGCTGCATTTTGTGCCTAAATAATTATAAGAGAAAAGAACAGAGACACAGAGGGAACGAATATTCATAGCTGCTGCAGTGCAACTCGAATCTCATTTCACAACATTAAATGTAAATATAAATAAATAGAAAATCATTTAGCTGGCAGAAATGATGGTTTTGACAAATTGCTGTGAAGACAAACATTTCACCATCAATGATGTGCTTTTGTTTGAAAGAAATCGACTTCAGGAGTCAAAAATTCAGTCCCCAACAAATTATATGTTCGTAAATCAGTTTTGTTCGTGAGGAGAGGTTTTGACACAAATACACAATGTAATGCATTAAAAAAAACACATACTGTAAATACAATAATTTTACTTTTACAGTACATTACAGTGGCAGTACACTATAACAGCTGGGATACAGGGGCTTGGTTTTTTTCTTTTCTTTTTTGCCTTTTTCTTTATTAAAATGATCTGTGTCTCAGATAATAGGTGAAATTAATTCCACCCCCTTTTATTGTTTGGAATTTTAATTAGAAAATAAACTGTATAAAAATGGCACTATGTAAATAAATAAAAAAAAAAAAGCTTCATCACTGTATTTGTAATGAGCAATGATCAGTCACAGTACTAAAGAATAAAAGTTGAAAAACATTTTTGTTTCGTAAATTATCAAAAACAAAAGCACCATTTACTTACTCGTAAACTACAAACGCTTACAAAACAGATTTTTTCCAGCGATAACTCTTTCAGACTTAATACTAAAAAACATCTGTCCCTGTAAAAGGACAGAATTTGGGAAATTGATCAATGCAAAAGGCAATTTCTTTGATCAGTTTGACCTCTTCTTACTGTAGTGAAAACAAAGCAGGAGGTAGTGTGATGTTTATTTAATGAGTTTTACATTAGTAGGCAATTTTAATTAGCAGCAGGCTCAATTCCCTGGTGTGCCTGTGTGATCAGACAAACAGCTCCTGGACATGCATCAACATCGTAAACAGTTCTGTCCTCGTCCCTGCATGTGGCTTTTTAATCAAAAATGATGACTCAATTTTGTACAAAGTGGTATCAGTTTGGAGACTAGCTTTGTTTGCTGAAAAGAACTTTATTTATCTTTGTTTACGCATTATAACTTTCAAAATAGTCCCCTTGTACAGCAATACAGCGTCTCAGTCCTGGAAGTCTTCATTTCAAAGCGTGTCAAACTCTTTCTGCGATTTGCCCTGGATCTCCACAGTGGTGTTCAAACAGCGACCTTTGAGTTAGATCTTCATCTTCAGGAAGAGGGCGAAGTCCACAGGAGCCAATTCTGGCAAGTAGGTTGGGTGCAGAAGTGTGATGATGTGGATTGTCCTCCGATAATCATCATGCACAAGTTGCCGAATGGTTTCGCCATTTTTGGGGGTTGAGCTCGTTGAAGGTCTTCCTGATCTCTTGTCATTTACCAGTGATGTTCTTCCTCGTTTATAGTGCGTGTCAGGATGTCAGGATGTCAGGATAGTTTAACAGAGAAGCGGCAGTACGGTAGATGAAAGTCAGAAGTCCTGTTTACTGGTTTAATGCAGGTAGCAGGAGCTCCCTAGTTAGTAGTCTGGTAATGTACTGGTGACTTTTGAATTCCCAGGACCTTTTGTAGCCTTTTGTCAGATTTAATAAAATCTTTTACATTAAAAATGTAATTTCTAATTTGATATTTGGAATATCTTTTCTCTGACATTAATGAATTAGTTTCTAAAAGAGAGCAAAAAAGCGAGTATCAACACTCATGCAATGAAGTACAGTGCTTCTGGGATGCAATGTACAGGAAGATCTGAAACACACAATCTATCCTTATATAAACCACAGTTATTAATGCCAACCAGTTATACAAGAGACACATGTCTCGCAGTGTTTTCAGTGTGAACACTTACACCTCAAAGGTGTAAGGGGACAGCTGACTCGGTCTGGTGCCATCACCAGAGGGAGGCAGAGAGTTCCTTCCTAATTATAATCGGTAGAAATTGGCTCCACATGTGCCAGGGTCTACTTAAAGAGAGCTCTTGTTGCACTTAGTGTTCAGGCCTTGAGTGAGCCTTGCTATGTGTTGGTGTTGTAAGTCTCAGCCAGTAACAGTTTCTTGGGTGCCTCATTGGGTACCTCATTGGGTGCCTCATTGGGTGCCTCATTGGGTACCTCACTGGGTACCTCACTGGGTACCTCACTTAGCCTCCCAGAGACTCTTGTTAAAAAAAATGCTCTGGGCTTGAGCTAATTTGTATTTAACAAAATCCTAGCATTATATATCTGAAAGATGTTCTGCTTCCACCACTTACCATAATAATAATAATAATAATGCTCCCTTCGCAGAATTTGTGAAGAGTTGAATGTACAAAGGTTTTAGCCTTCAAATGTACTTTAGTATCGAAAGTAATGTCATCATTTTTTTCACACGACTCGTTGCTTAATTAACTCAATTTATGTGAAAAGACCCTAATGATACTCTTGGCACACTAATTTATAAACAGAATTATATTAATAAGTCAAACACTGACATCTATTCAAATGATCATGAGCCAAAAACATTCTTGTCAACTTGTTGGAAAAAAAAAATGTGCAAATTAGGCAACGGGTGTTGTGGCAAGTTAGAGTCAGGCGCTTCTTCCATCATTTATTCCTCTCTAAATGTTCTGTTTTCTGTTTAACTGATGCTGAACTGTATGCTGATGATAAGTAGATGCCTCCAAGTGCCAATCATAACAATTTGAAAACAAAGCGCTTGCTCTACACTGATTGGTAGATTGCTGCGTGATTGACCAGTTAAGCTTTTATCCTGGTAAATAAAAATGAACGACTGATTTCACAAAATGTTGTTTAGTAAAAAAGTATGATTTTAGACTTTGAAATATAGTGAAGTTAAAGTCTCCCCTAATGAAAATACTAAAGTACAAATAAATGAAAAAGATACTTACGTAGTAACGAATTACATTTGCTTTGGTGCTGTCCACTTCTGGTGCTGAAATATATACGTGGTGCCGCACATGTTTCACTCGATGTGAGACTATGGTTTCCAAAAGTACTTGAGATCGGTTTCCTGAACCATTCAAAGGCTTTATCATTTCATATTATACCAAATGTACATAAGGTTGTGGTTAGGGTTCCTAAAGCCCTGAATCTACATCTTCACCACATTTATCTTTCCATTTTCTTAATGGAATCTATCTATGTATGGTAATAAGTATATGTACTTTGGTCAGGTTTTTGAAAGCTGGACTGAATCTGGTTGAAGTGATCACCAACGGAGTACTTAGTTTGTGGATTTGTTTCTGTCTCGCTGCTGTTGGACCCGATTCCTAAATTTGACATTGACCAAGTTTTAATATTTATGCCTGAAATCACAGCTGCAATTAGATCTTATTTAAACAAACATTTTCTGTTTGTTCTCATAACTGACATGCAGGTTAAAAGGTTCCAATGAGGGACAGGCCATTGTTGTCATCTGGCGTCTACTCAAAAACGTTCTTCTCTACAGGTTTAGCTTAATGACTTGAATCATGAAAAGTTTCATACTTCTTCATATAACCTTTTTGTAATTTTTGTACAGCAACTGAAATCTACCCATGTGCATGTGTGTATTTATAACCCTTATAGAAAAATGAGAAACGAATCTGTAAAGCATCTCTTCACACACATGCACCCCCCCTCCCGACATGTCCTTGAGACGATGTGATGACATTTTGTGAGAAATGCTCAGCTGGATATAACTCTGAAGCAAAAAAAAAAAAAAAAAAAAAGAGTCCCTTGAGCCGCCTGCACCTGGCAACCGAGAGTGAAGTGACAGTGACATCCCTGTGAATGCTAAATAAAAGGCACAGCGATTGGTTAGGCATGCTAATACAGACAAGATCTACCATTGCAGGCTTAGATGTTTTATTAATGCTGTGCTGGTTAGCATGCTCTCTGTATTTTTATTTAACAAAATACAGAATGCACAACAGGGTGTGCAGTTACTGCAATTGGTGATTGATGAAAAAGTTTATCAAAAGTTTTCAGAGGAAAAGTAGTTGTAAGGGCCCCAGATTTCATTACATGAGCCAGATCTTATATTCAAACGTTACAGTTCTGCCATTACAATGCTGCTATTCCACCAGCTGGCATGTTTACTTGTTGTCATTAGTTTCAACCAAAGGCCATTTGAACAGATAAAAAAAGCAAAACAAAAATTAAAGGATTTTAAATGCATTTATTTGTATGCCATTTTGCCAGACACCCTTATTCAGAGCGACTTCCATATATATCAATCATGCAACCTAGCAGCAAAGGTTGAGGGCCTTGCTCGGGGGCCCAGAAGTGGCAGCTTGCTGTAGCTGAAATTTGAACTCCAAAGTCCAATGCTTTAACCACTAAGCTTCCACCTAGCACCACATGCGAAGCCTTATGCATATAGCATAAATCATTTAGCCTAAATGGAAGCTATATCTAAGCATTTCATGTTGCAGTCAAATATGCTATGGTTATGAGTGTCCTACCAGAATCTGCTTCATATTTGGTGGTGGTGTTTTCAGTTTTACTGAAATAAAACATGATCTTGATACAGATTGTTTCGAAGCAAACTGTATCTAAAATTTGCAGGGAAAACTAGCTAGATAATATAATACCCTCTTTAATGCTAATTCACCATTTGGTTTGAGTTTATTTTGTAATCATTATTCCAGCATTGATGATTCCTACTGAAGCTGTTGATCAAGCACATGGATGTCCCATATCATAGAACCAATTTAACACTGGCTGCAAATGCCACTCTGGATTTTTCCCTTATATGCCACCAAATCTCAGTGAGTGTGTGGACTTGGTATACCATATATTGCCATTTTCAGTGTATAAACTTGGGATAAAAAATAAAATATGGTGATGTTTTTTTCTTGTAAGGGTGTGGATAATGGTGCGTGTATCTTTTATATTCGGACCGAAGTGCCATCATGGCTGCAGGCAGGGTGAAAGGAGGGAGCTGCATGTGATTTATCAGTGCTATTTCATAAATTCAGAAAAGGCTCAGAGCTGCTTAGGGACCAGTTAAAAAAAAAAAAAAAAAAAGAAGCATCTCTGCATTTGGTTGCTTTGCTTTCTTCTGTGTCACCTGTCACTCGTTCCATGTTCAACGTCTTACCTTTTACAAGTAAACACGCTTTTAGCTGATTCCATTCAAATCAGTGCATTTATTGTTGCTTGTGCAGGACATAAACTGTCATCCTGCCAATGTTCTGCTAACTTTTTATTATGTGCAGTTAAGCTACACAGTCCTAAAGCAGCACAAATAAATGTGTAATTCAATTTCATTTTATAAGTGTAAATAAAGATGAGGTTTCTGGTTCCCAAAAATTTCTCTGCATGTGTTAGAATGATAAGAGGGGTCCAAGCACTGAAAGTGCATCAAATCAATATTTATATTATTCATTCTTCAATGAATAATGAAATCTTTTTTTGATTAAATTTGGAGCACTGGCTTCTGACAATAATTTGCAATAATTGAGTTTATTTTTAACCCAACATTTCTATCTCAACATTTTAGGCTATTTTAACATTTAATACTTTAATGTTTATCATTTAAAAAGAGGCAATGTTAGAAACAGTATATGAGGCCATGACATAAAAAATATTGAGATTTGACAGCTTGCATATTGGCTTTTAATGGCTGTATTGTTTGGTTAATTAGTGGTTAAAGACCCCTTAATCATTACCTGCAGATGGGTAGTCTGCAAAGGTTTTAAGCTGGAAAGTAAAAATGGTTTAAAATACACATTTACACATTTCACATTTTTACTTTTGCACATTTGGTACACTTGCACAAATTCACCTATTTTTTGCATAATCTGAGTCAGGTGTATGATTAGCCAATGACACTAAGCAGGTGTTAATGATTCATTCTGATATGTAGGTTAAAACCAAGTTATTAAGTGAAACCGAAACAGCTGTGTAGGAGCTTAAAACTAGGTCAGGAACAGCCAAACTCTGCTTCTAAGGTGAGCTTGTGAAAGACTGATTTATGTAATAGGATATACACCATGGAAGCCTAAGCACAGCAACTAGACACAAGGTAGTTCTACCTTATCAGCAAGGTCTCTACCAGGCCCAGATTTCAAAGCAGACTGTCATTTCATGTCAAGGACTTTAGACGCAGTGATCAGCCAAGGAAACTTAATGCAGCAAAAGAAGGACACCTTATGCCTACTTCTCTTTTACATCAGAAGTTGTCCAGCAGTGCCATCAAAGAACTGGTGAAAAACACTGGGACCTAGCTACACCCTTTTACTGTGTGGAAAAGTTTGGCCAGAAAAGGACTTCATGGGAGAATTGCAGCCAAAAACCCATATATCCAACATGGAAACAAGGCTAAGTGACTAAACTATGCATGAAAACATAGGAACTAGGGTGCAGAAAATGGCAGCAGGTGCTCTTGACTGATGTCAAAATCTAAAATATTTGGCTGCAGAAAAAAGAAAAACCCATTGTTTTCCAAAAGGCTGGAGAGCGGTACAATAATAAGTGTCTGCAGGCAGCAGTAAAGCATTGTGGAAGTTCCCTGCAAGTTTGGGGCTGCATTTCTGCAAATTGAGTTGGAGATTTGGTCAGGATTAATTATGTCCTCAATGCTACAAAATACAGGCAGATACATATCCATCATGAAATAAAAACAGGAAAGCATCTGATTGGCCTGAATTTTTTTCTGCAGAAATACAATAAACCCAAACATACAGCCAGTGTCATTACAAATTATCTTGAAAGTAGAAATGAACAAAGAGTCCTAGAAGATTATGGTTTTAGCCTCCACAGATTCCTGATATCAACAAAATCAAGTTTGTCTGGGATTACATGAAGAGACAGATGGATTTGAGGCAGCCTATACCCACAGAAGCTCTATGGTTAGTTCTCCAAGATGTTTGGAAAAACCTACTTACTGAGTTCCATTAAAAACTGTGTGCATGTGTACCCGCTGTTTTGTTGGCAGAGAGTGGTCACACCAAATATAGATTTGATTGTTTTTTTGCTTATGAGCTATACAAGGGCAATATAAAATATAATGTATTGCATTTTACACAGCACTATTGATCTGTGGCTCTATATTATTATTATATTTCTTTGCATTGTTTTTGCTTCTTGAATACCAAATACCTCTCTCTTCTGTTTTTTGTGACACGTTTTTATTTATCTGGTTAGAGAGATCAAATGAACATACTTGGGATATTATTTAGGATATAATCTGATATATTTCTTACATTTCTGGGCACAAAGTTTTCTCAGTCGCTATCAAAATTGAGAAATCCATCAGTGGCCTGGAAATCGCTCTGTGGAAATCACACAGCATTATAGTGTAGCAGTGGGAACATGAGCAAGGTGAAATGGGAGCAGTAGAAAAGGTGATCACAACTGAATGCCAAAGAAGTGAGAATATTTCATATATATTTTTATATTGAGATGTCCTGTCTGGTTTTACTAGCATAGATGCAAATTTTCCATGGAAATAAGAATACACTGCCACTAGTCTCTTTGCAGAAACAATGTAAAAAAATTAAGCCACAGTCAGTTTCCTTATTTGGACACATCAAATGATTGTTGTCCAATTTCTCATGACAGACTTGTACCCATAGTTCAATACAGAGATGACAGCACCTATAATCAGAGCACAGCAGAGACATGGAGAGAAACAATATATAAAACTAGGAGACAGACAAACTAACTCTGTGGAAAAGGGAGCTCTACTTCATGTTGGCTAGAAACTGCAAAGTGTATTGCATGTGTTCTGAATACATAACCTAGATATTTTGAACACCACCCTATTCCTGGCATTACTGGATTAAAAAAATGCAGAGCATGTTCTACGTTGTGCTTTTAGTCGTAATTCTAAAACAGCTTTGCACTCTATTGTGACAGACAAATTTATGGAAAAGAAATATAAACAATTGAATTATTGTGATTTTTCAAGCTAATTATCCCGAAACTGGAGCTGTATGTTCAAAATAAAAGAACGGAGGGGGGTTGAATCTGTGCAGAGTACAATGAAATCGTCACTCTTTGGGAAAACTCTTTGGGAACGGCTCGCGTTGTTTATGCTCTGAATTACGTGCAAAATCCGGCCAATAGGCAAGTCCAGAGGTCAATCGCGGGCGACGTCGCGTAAACCAGGAAGCTACAAAATGGGTGAGCGATGGTAGCTATATTTGCTTCTGAAAAAGGAGAAGGTAAGCGCTACAGGGATGCAGGGAGTATGGCCTGTTGACGCAGCTCTCGTTTCATTGGGGAACTAGGGATACATACGTAACGTAGTGACGTTCCCTTTCAGCGGAGCCGGGAGTGGACCAGCAGGGTGAACCAGCCAGCAGCTTAACAATGTCCAGGCCCTAGAGAAAGAGAGAGACAGAAGGGATAGTGCTAAGTCTCCTAAATCACAAACAGATCCACCTGGGCTCTGTCATATCTCTGCCATATCTGCTCCACCACCTCAGGGTGGAGTCTCCATTCCCCGGGCTTCAGCCCTTGCCTTGAAAGCTCCAATTTAACCAGCCCAGGATGTAAACTGCTCTCAGCAAGATAAGTTTCCCCTCGGACCATAGGAGGATCTGCAGGGGGCGAGACCGGAGACTCCCCCTGGTGGTTGATGTACGAGACCACCGACATGTTGTCCATACAGACCAACATGTGGCGACCTCTTAGGTCTCGGAGTAAGTGTTCCAGTGCCAAGAATACTGCCATGATCTTCAGGCAGTTTATGTGCCATGAGAGATGTGACTTGTCCCACCGACCTTGAGAGATTCGGTGCCACATTCTGCCATCCTTTTTCGGGAACAACGAAGTACTGGCTATAGAAGCCTGAACCACCTCGATTGCCTCTTTCCTTAGGAGGGTGTGCACTTCCTGTTCTAGGACCAGAGCCTGCTTGTGTCCCACCTGTGTGGTGGGACACAGCCCGTTGAACCGGGGAGGAGAGGACCCGAACTGAATCGAGTAGCCCCTCTCTACTGTGTGCAGGACCCACCGAGATACGTCTGGCACACTTTCACAATCTGCCAGGAAATCTTTTAGGGGAATCTGGTCCGAGTGGCAACGCTCTGCGAGGCATTCCCAAAGCGTTTTCGACGCAGCTCGTTGAGTATCTGTGATATTAGAAAGTAGGCACAAAGTACTTAAGTAGATTAACGAAAACCATGTACTCAATACTTTACACCACTGATAATTTATATCATTATGTAGCATGTTAACAGATCTGTAAATAATTGTTATATTGAAAGAACTAATAAGTAATAGGACTTTTCACAGTAACAGATTTGAATACGCAATATTACTCCATCTTTTACTTTTGTAATTAAGTCCATATCACTTTCAGGTTGTATAAAAGGTATGAAAGGTAGTGTTACAACCTCAGTTTCTTTCTCATGCAGTCCCAGGGATGTTAAAATTCCCACTGTAGCACTGTCGCAGTGTTGAGTAATGAACTCTGTGTGTATATTCAGCAGGGTGTGATGATTATGGAATTATTCTGCATTCCGCATCTCTAAAGATGTTCACTCAAACACAGTAATGAGTCACGGCAGGAGTTATAAGCGCCTGTACCAACAGAAAATGAATTTCATTTATCGGATTAAAAGCAGTAATTGCAATAGTAGACATGATAAACTTGTGTAATAAATGTAACAGCAGGTTTCTCCCAGCAGTGTTGTATTCAATCAGACTGTTAAATAGTCTGGAAAATGAATTACTGAGAGATGAGTGAGCACGTGTTACACATAACCACACAGTGCAATTAAGAGGTTATTACTTGGACAGTAGCCACAAGTAACCGTTGAGATGTATTCATTACAACATTGGCGACAGGAACAGGAAGAAATAACAATATAGGGAAAGGTAAAAAAACTGGAAAACAGAAAACTGAAGTGATACACGATATTGTATAATGTTATTATTAATTGCTATTTCTCTAGGATTAGAGTGTTGTATAGATTTGGTGTACAATTAGAAATGCGAGGTGTATATTCCCTTTGAAACCTGAGTAAAACATGGTGCATTGAATATAATTGTTTTGTATTTCTTTGAATTTCTCTCCTTAATTTAATTAGATTTTCACATCCCTTCAGGGGTCAGATTGTTCTGAGTGTATGTTCAGGCACTATTAAAATGGATTAATGTGATTGATGCAGACTCGCTTCATAGTCAGTTCCACAGCCAGGTCAACAAATTCTGCCTCAATTATACAATCAATGGCCTGTCAAGGCTGCAGAGGAACTGGCTAATGTATTGCTCTACCTACATTAAACGCACACATACCAATACAGATGCAGGCCTGGTTGGCCGAATGCAGCATGTCTGATGTTCCAAAACCTAAACTAAGTACAGGTGCGGCCTCAGCAACTGCTTCCAAGGAAACAGTTTTCTGAGTATCTCATTCTGACTAGCTGGAATGTATTCATAGATGTCCTGAAAACCAGGCAGTCTAGCATTCAGGGATATGTTTATATACATTTTTTGCTTTGTCACAGTGCACTGCTTAAACCTTGTCCATAGATTAGGAGTCTATGTGGAAAGGGAGCATTAGGGCAAATGTTTTTCTGGGATGTTTTTTTTGTGATTTGAATCTTTGTTACCAAACACAAAGCTACCAAAGCAGTTCTTAAACCCGCAGCCAAATTTCCAAAAGCACAAAGATCTATGTTAAATAGGAGAGGATGCAGGACACTGAACATGCTCTTTCCTGAATAAATTCACTCTGAGGTCTTGTTCGGGGAAACTCCATCCATTTTGACTATAGTGCACTTTTAATTATGTTTAATATAAACACTGGTGCTTATCTTTCTTCTAATGGTTTTGCCTGGTGTAATATTTGTGTCAAGACCAATGTCTTGGGGAGAATGTCGGCTACTGAGTAAGTGATCTGATTTTTCATACTGACATCCACCAAAATAGAGATAATTTTCTTTAACTGTGTGTTTAAAAACCTGCTTCCCAATTGACTGACTGACTGGTCACTCAATAATGTCTACGATACCGAGGACATCAGCAACATTCATTCTGTACTCGCATTAAACAGATTAGAACACCCACAATGCAGCAGGAAGCGAAGGGGAATTTTCCTCCTGACTGATTTTTTTTTCCACAGATGGTGGAGCGATTTCTTTTTGTTACCCCTGTAGTCATACTGATGATTCCTGCATTCTCTGTCGAGCGCTGGATGATGTGTTTCTCTTTAGAAAATATAGAGAAGTGAGACTCTGTGATGAGAAAGTGCTTATAGTGTGTAAAGAGATCAGAGGGTTCACACTCACAGTGAATGACAGCAACAATAAGATTAAACGTAATTGGACTCGTTTATATTTTACTTATAAATCGTATAAAATTCTTGATATAAAATGTTTCACCAGAAGTAAGATGACTAATAAAATCCATATACTTGAGTAAATGTAGAGATACACAAGGTAAAATATTACTCCTTTAAAATAAAAAGTATTTGTCTTCAAAAATACTTAAAAATCCGAATTTTTTTTGGTCCTATTATCAATTTTGTCAGATCATTTGTTTAATGTGTTTCTTTCCTTCTTTTTTTAACCCCCTTCTCTCTCTCTCTCTTTCTCTCTCTCTCTCTCTCTCTTTCTCTCTTGCTCTCTTTCTCTCTCTCTCTCTTTCTCTCTCTCTCTCTCTCTCTCTCTCAGTATAAAGTGAGATGCTGTGGCCAGACTGTAAAGTGCTGCATGCTATAAAAGGAAGGCGAAGGTCAAGATGGGGGTCTATGCGTGGGTCTCGGCTGAAGATCTCTTGCTCCTTCTGGTTTGTTTTGCTGTTTGGGGCTGGAGGTTTGATACTCTTCATCCATCTACAGGACCTGTCAGACATGGTGCAGCAACAGGGACCAGGTCAGGCACTGTGTTCTAACACCATTTCCTTGCTGCTTCTCAAAGTTGACATGTTAGAAGCGGGAAAAATGGGTGAGCTTTGAGTGGATTTCACAAATTGTGACTTCTAGATGATTGCGTCAGAGAATCTCCAAAACTGGAGCTCTTGTGAGATGATCCCAGTCTGCAGTGGTCAGAATCTATCAAAATTGCTCCAAGGAAGGAACAGTGGTAAACTGGTGACAGGGTTGTGGGCAGCTGAGGATCACTGATGCACATGGGGAGCGAAGTCTGGTCCGTGTGGTCCGATTTAACAGATGAGCTCCTGTAGCTCAAATTGCTGAAGAAGGTAATGCTGTTAATGCTCAATGAGACAGAACTGTTTTGGCAGCAAAGGGGGACCAACACAATATTATGCAGGTGGTCATATAGCTATGCCTGGTGGGTGTACATACCACACATACAGTCACATACAGCTTGTTTTATACAGAGTGACAAGCTGGCCAACACCAAGGCCTTATGGCTTCATAAATATTCTTTAAAATTCAAGAGGAATCAAAATCAGTCTGATGCAGTGAGAAATATGTGATTAGATGGAGTGTAACTTGTTATAATGCTGACGTGTGGATGAGCTGCTTCAGACACATCCCCTCTACTGTTGCCCTGCTATTTGATTTATAACATTTTCTTCATCCATCTTTCTCCAGCATGTGTTTCGCTGTTTGCTCTCGAATGAACAAACTCTGAGATTAAGCCCGATTCTGGGTCAGCTGTAAGTCACTTTGGTTAATTAAACTCAAAGTTGTGATAATGACTGAAGGGATAATGGGACTCCTGATGCATCTTTGCTGAAGAATGATGGGAAATCATTTCCTCAGTCACAGTTTTTTTCTTTGTGTTCTGTCTGTTTTCCGGTTCTTTTTCTCTGTGGAATGAATACACAACGCATAGTTCAATCGCGTACTCGCTTTCACACCATCTCCCTGCAGACGAAGGACAGATCCCCAAAACAAAGAGATGTAGAAAACATGTCATGGTGCGATATATATGTGGCAGCCAGGAAAAACCTTTTACAGGGTGAAATCTTGTCAGTTTTGTCTATATATATATATATATATATATATATATATGATATTTAAGCATTCAAAGAATGAGACAAACTTGTAAAAGGCAAGAAGACTAGTGGGCTTAAATAAAGCAGATCCCTTCACCAAAAGGCTTTTTTTAGCCTGCACCTCAGCCTCCGCCTGGGTATTTCCTGCTTTGATGTGGAACGGATACGAAACAGACCTGGAAGCAACGAGACAGAAACCTGACAGCAAGCAGAGAACTTTTTGCGTCCCTAAAAACATGGAATGATTAAATGGCAGTTTAATAATTAGCAAAATGTAAGCACAATGGCTGCTTTATTTCATCGTTACAGCTGAAGGCAAATAAGATTTGTTTAGAAGCCATGAGTGAGCACGATACTGGCTTGGAACGAAGTACATCAGAGTTTATCTCTGTTTATTTTGCTTGTGAGTGAGGTTTCCAAAAAGCTCCTTCATCGTCATGCACCGTCACTTTAAATATAGGCCTATTCCATGGCAACCCTGCTGTTATTCTGTGATAATAAACAGTGGGTGGCAGACTGTGCACTCATCCTTCATCCCTCTCTCGTCACTACAGTCATTATTTCAAACAGAACTGCTTATATAGTAGAGTCGAAGTAAACGTCACACTCTGCTCTCTGAAAACATTAAGAATGAACGTGAATAAAAGCTGGACACGCTACTGGGCTGGAATCCAGAAATCCAGATTTTCTACATTTATATATTTTTAATAAAAGGTTTTATTTAAACCTAATTGAAAAAAGTGGGAGAAAATTATAAATATTCATATGCAGGTTCACTGCAGCCTCAAAGGTGGGAAATCATCACTTAATACAAATTGTCCTAGAATTAATTAAGCAGAATTTTATAAAATAATAATAACGGCTCTCTGCTGATCACATGTACAACACAGTAATATTCTTCCTTCGCTTACCTTAGAGATTTTAGGAAATTAGGGTCAGAGTGAAAAGTGCTGGAGCAAAGAGGGTTAAGGGCCTTGCTTAAGGGCCCAAGAGTGGCAGCTTGGTGATACCGCATACTAAATCCCTGACCTTCCAATAAGTAATCCACCGAGCGAGAATTAACTATTGAACTATCACTTCCATGTAATTTTGTGATTATAGTTGTAATGTTTATTGATATTTTGTAATCCAAAATTCTCAAATTTTAATATAGTGTTTCTTTTCAGTAACTGCTTTATCATGGTCAGAGTTGTGAGTGTCACACAAATTATGCCAGTCGGTCCCAGATCATCAAACTAAAACATGGGGTGTAAAACATCTGGGTAGGAAAGCGGAAATCATGTAAAACAAGAAAAAAACTCTACACCATGTTTTAGCAAAGCAGGAAATCTTGTTTTTGTAAAAGGTTCTGTGTTGCCCAAATATTTTCTTAAATTCTTGAAATGAGAGCTTCACTATTTCAGAGATGACCTGCTATACATAGACATGATTCAAAGCCTTTTATCCCAAAAAATATTAATAATGCAGCAAATGATGACTAAAACAAATTAATATTTTAAAATTCAAAGCAACCAAAATTGCATTGCTGAGAAGAATTTCTACAACTTCATGGAAAAATCGATACAAGGTGGAAAAATGGTCCTTGTAACCTGCTGTAACCTTGTAACACCTCAATGTCTTTGGATGTAAATGAGCAACGCCACACTGTTCTATCCCAATCATTTCACTTTTTTATTCAACTTGTGTAAAAAAAATAATAATCTGTAATTATTATTCATCTAAATATTACAAAGCACATTTGCTAAATAGAATTATGTGCAAAAGTTTGTACACCCTTTACATTTATATATATATATATATTCAGCATTTGGCATGTGGTATTCGAATGAGGACAATAGATTGGAGGAGTGGGTGAATCCTGTCTCTCTGGAGGTGTGTGTGTGTGTGTGTGTGTGTGTGTGTGTGGGTGGGTGGAAGGGGTCAGGCCTGATCTGGAGGGACAAAAGATGAAGCCATAACAAGCTGTCAACTGTTGGAAAGTTCCTCTGCTGACAGGAGGATGAGGATATGCAGCACCTCTGTGACTCACTGATGCTCAACCGATAAATAATAAATTATGTTACTGGTATGGAGAAAAGAATTGTGCACTATACGGACAGAAGTTTGTGGACACCTGGCCTGAAGGTTATGTGCTCTTAACATTCCATTTCACATTTAGGTCTCATTTACTGTTATAATAACCTCCACGTTTCTGAGATGTTACACTAGATTTTAGTTGTAAAGTCAGGTACTGATGTAGGTGATGTGAGCAGGCCTTGGATGCAGTCAGTGTTCACATTTATCCAAATGGTTTTCAATAGGGTTGAGGCTCAAGCTCCTTTTGCAGGACACTAAAGATGTTCCACTCCAACCCATGTAAACCATATCTTCATAGAGCTGGCTTTGTGCACAGGGGCATAATCATGCAGTTGTGTGTCTTAGTTCAAGTGAAGGGAAAATTCCATCCTAGCACATTTAAAGACCTCCTACATGGTTGTGTGCCTTCAACTTTGTAGTAACAGTCTGAGTAAAAAAAAAACACATTTTGTGGAGCCGGAAAAACAGGTGTCCCAGTAATTTTGTCCATATAATGCAGTTTTTTTGGAGACACACACAAAATGTCTAAAAGACCACAAACTCTTCTGTTATGAAGATTCTTCGACTGGAGAAAAGTGTGTAGGTGTGTTTTAATTCTGCAGCTGAAGCTTTTCCCTGCAGTCATGGCTTATGAAACTAATACTCTTACATTAGTGTAGATGATCTTAGGTTTTTAAGGTTTTTTTTTTATGATGATACCAGGATGTGATTAAGTCCGCCGTTGTGCATTCAGGATTCAGAGTCATGCACAGACGAGCCGAAGAAAAATAAACAAGCAGAAATAAATGCTTGATAAAACTTCAGGAGTTTGCCTGACAAATCCGTCTTCACTAAACATGTCAAGTTTCAGAGACGCAGGCTGCTCAGGGATTTTTGTTTGTTTTTTGGGTTTTATTGGAGGCTGTTTAGGACTGTTTAACTCTTCTGGGTATTCACATTCAATCCTTCCATCTGTGCACTGAAATCTGTTTTCTGAGATCTCATTCTGTGATAAAACCACATGGATCTGATGTGAACCTGCTTGTAGTCTCATTCAAGATGTCTAGAAATCAGAAACAATGACGTGAAGTGCAGAAAAACTATTTTGAATAAAATATGTACTGTGTGTGTGTGTGTGTGTGTGTGTGTGTGTGTGTGTGTGATAAGGTTATAGGGTTTTTTTCTTTTTAGTGAACAGAAAAATATCGGATGAATTATAATAAAGTTGTAGGTTCTTCAAAGTAGCCACCTTTTGCTTAGATTACTGCTTTGCACACTCTTGGCATTCTCTGGAGGAACCTACAATATGACATTTTCAGTTAACTTTTTTGTTATGTATATAATTCCACATGTGTTAATTCATAGTTTTGATGCCTTCAGTGTGACTCTATTTTTTTTTTTCATAGTCATGAAAAAAAAAAGAAAACTCTTTGAATGAGCAGGTGTGTCCAAACTTTTGGTCTGTACTGTATATAAATATATAAGCATTTTAGACGTTTTTGATCTCAGCCATTAGTCACCAGCGCTTCATCATTTCAGCTGGTCAGAATTAGACTCACTCGCTTCCGATCGTCTTTCATCTTATAAATGAGAGATTTGTCACTGCTGAAGCTTTTCAAAGTGGAGAAACTCTGCGCTGTTTGAAAGTCAGAGGATTTCTGACTCCTGCATTAAACCCAACACAAAGGACGGATTTGTCGTGTCTCCTCACAGGTGGAAGTGAAATTTCCAAATTTCTATCCTGTCAGTGAAATACAGCACAGCTCTGAAGTAGGTCTGCTTTTACTCTTAGCACTCTTAGTTCTGACTCACCACAAACCAGGTCAAGACCAGAGTCCATATATCCTGTCTGTTTATCTATTTATCTGTGATCTATAAGCATATAATTGGCATATTCTATTGTGCAACAAGAGTTTGTAAAATATAATAATAATAAAAACCAAACACACACACATATCGTTTAGAATTACATTGGTAATTCTTGTTTTTTATTTATTTCGAGATTACTTTCCACTGTACACAGAATTAATATTTCAGTATTTAGTATTTTATAACACAAGCAGATGAAATTCCACCTTCACCCCAGATGAAGCTTAATTCCAGAAACACTAGCGAAACATCTGGCCAGTACTACCTGCTCAATTCCTTCAATTAAACTATTTAAACCAATTTTCAGTCTTTTTGTTTGTTTGTTACTTTCTTTCGGCTTCTCCCGTTAGGGGGCGCCACAGCGGATCCTCCACACGTTTGATTTGCACATGTTTTACGCTGGATGCCCTTCCTAACGCAACCCTCCCCAATTTATCCGGGCTTGGGACCGGCACTGAGAGTGGCTGGGGATGGTTCCCTGACCGGGGATCGAACCCGGGTCGCTCCCCGGTCTTAACCCCGGCATCTTAACCACTAGACCACCAGGGGACCTGTTTGTTTGTTAATTGTCTTATTTTGTCAGTAATTCAGTAAGCAAATTAAACTCTGCATACTGTGTTATACTATTTTTAGTCAAGTACAAGGTTAAAAATGGAAAAAATAAACATATAACAAAGTTAGATAATCTAACAAATGACCATGCCTAATAATATTCCCCAATTTTTATAAAGAGATTTCATGAACATTTGATTTTAGCAAGTATTTGATGCTATACAGTGATCAGAGCTTTTAGTCTAATATAATAATTGGTCTGGAGGAGGGTTTTTAGCTGGTTAATATAATTTCCCCCAACAGTGCTTATAAGTCTTATAGATGTCTTATAGTTATATAGGAATCCTTATTTACTCAAGCAAAGTTATCCCATTTAAATTAAGTAGTTATAAGGCTTTTTTTTCTGCTGGCTGCCTGGTCGTTTACTGGACATTCACTGTGTACCAAGAGTTTACTGCTCTTGGCCATGTTGTGTACATGAGCCTTCGACTAGACCATGACCAGTTTCTAATGATCCTTGTCCTGCCTCTGAGTCTCTAATGTAATCATATAACTAGAACTAGAACCTGCAACTAGAAATGAGAAAGAGTATTAAAATCTCTCAGAACACTGAGAACATAATAGACTGCATTAAAAAAAAAATCCTAACACAGTAATCTGAGCTCTAAACTTTAATCTCTTTGTGGAGTTTTATTTATCGTCTCCTGGTCTGTATGTTTTTTCTGCACTGGTGGATGAAGTACTCAAACCATGCACTTGAGTTAAAGTAGAGATACCGTAAGTGAAAATATGACTCCAGTACAAGTAAACGTGCTCCCTTAAAATGTTTACGTGAGGAAAAGTACAAATGTACTGTATTTGCTTTCAAATGTACGTAAAAAAAAAGTATCCAAAGTACTATGATTTATTATAGCTATTAGTGTCTTTTTTTAACACAAGACTTTTACTAATTCAACTCAGTTTATGTGAAAAGACTCTAATGTTCCTCTCAGCACAACAATCTATTGTGATATCAATGAGTCAAACACTTATTGATATCTATTAAAATTAGCATGAGCCAAAAATCTTCTTTTCACCTAATTAAAAATTAAATAGTGCAAATAAGGTCACAGGATTTGTGGCAAGTTTGAGTAAAGAGTTTCCTCCATCATTTCCTGCTCTCATTTTTCTGTTTGCTGTTGAACTGATGCTGAACTGTATGTTCGTGCTAAACAGATACCACCAAGCGCCAATCGGAAAAAGTTCAAAACGGAGCGCTCTCTCTACATTGATTAGTGACTTCCTGCGTGTTTGACCAGTTATCTTTTTATCCGCTCATAAATAAAAAGGAAAGACTGATTTTGTAAAATGTAGTTGAGTAAAAAACAAGATATTTGACTTTGAAATGTGGTGAAGTAAAAATCTCCCCAAATGAAAATACTTCCTTAAAATACAGGTACATGATAAAGTTTCTTAAGTACAGTAATGAATTACTTGGGTTCTTCAGTTCTTCCACATCCCAAAAACAGAACTTTCAGTAGACCGGCTCTGCATTAATTCCTGACTGAAGCCCAGCTGGTACGAAAGAATACAAACTCAATATAAATATAACTCGAATTCTACAAACTTGGAAAGTGCTAATTTAAGTATTTCAGGAAGAGGTAGGTCTTCAGTCGTCGCTTAAAGAGCCACCACTTTGAAATGTGGTGAAGTAAAAATCTCCCCAAATAAAAATACTTCCTTAATATACAGGTACACGATAAAGTTTCTTAAGTACAGTAATGAATTACTTGGGTTCTCCAGTTCTTCCACATCCCAAAAACAGAACATTCAGTAGACCGGCTCTGCATTAATTCCTGACTGAAGCCCAGCATTTCAAGTGTAGGTTCATAATTCACCACAATGCTGAACATAAAATAAACTGAAAGATAAAATAGAGAAAAGAGAAAAATAGAACTTTATTATTTCTGAAAACCTATAATAATTAGTGACATCATTACACCATATTCACACGAGGGGTGTTCAAGTCAAACTAAGACTTTTGAGCTTATAAAATAAAATATTAAATTCCAAGGAGTGGAAACTGCAGTTATTTTTTGACCTTCTGTACTCCACTGCTAAATTTATACACTTCTCCCAGCCTTTAGCTAACATCTGCATTGAAAGTGTTGTCATTATGCCTGAACCATCTTAGGACAGGCTGCTGAATGACTGAGTTAATGGTTCCCACAGAAAGATTTGTCTCTTGTGCAATTTCACAACAGGTTACACATCGATTATACATGAATGTTCACATGACTGCTGTAGGCTGGGAGACACCACGACCCAGATCATCACTGAAAAACATACAGCCATTTTAGAAACGTTCCCACCATTGTTTACTGTGCCTAAACGTCTCATCACTATACTGTGCCTGAAGTGTTCTGTAGATATCCACAGGTTTTACACCTTCGTTCCCAAAAAAACCACAGTTTTTACACTGTTGTCTGTCGTCTTGGTTAACGGTCTCTCGACTGGCATCCATTTATATACCTGTCAAATTCCCGGGTTTGATTTTAACACCCCTATTTACTTTCAACACTGTCCAGTTTCTTTAAAACCTGTCCTTTACCTATTTCCATACCTCTTACACAGTATTGTCAGTGCTTTTTGTTCCTCATTTACACTCTTCATTGTCTTCAAACACCCTGATTCTCCTCTTTCAGGAGACTTTAACAAGGATAACAGGCTAAAATCCTTAAATAGCTCTTCACCGTACAAAAATCTCACTCCCAGAGACATCACTTTGGTTTTGCAATGTAAAATGGTAGCATTCCAACCAATTTAAGCTGAAAGTGTCGTACTGAAACTGAATCTACATTTTGCTGCTTGGTAAATGACATTTTAGTCAAAGTCCTGTCAGAGCTGAAGACAGCAGAGGTGTGAGTGTGCATTCATTATGATCCCATTTTAACCGTGAGAGATAATCTCCAGCATTTCCTCTTTCTGGAGACATTTGGGAAAATCGATCCAGTTTAGCGACAGGTCAAAGCTTTTAACTCTCACTCTGTTATACAGATAGAGATGTGAACACACATGAAGAATTGAATTCTGGTCAGAATGTTTGTTGAGCGATGATTCAATATCAGACGTGTACGTGGGCGCAATATGAGGACTAACTGACAGGTGGCCATGTTCCAATATCGCATTTATATTTGCTTTATGGACAAATTGTATTGGGACGTCAAAATGTTCTATACATATTTGGATTTTCCACAAAACAAATAGTTTGCTTTAATGCAAAACTGCTCATGGCAGACCCAATCCACTGTCTTCATGGAAGCTAAGGCTACATCTACATTAATCTGGATTCATTTGAAAACTGTTTAAAAGTGCTTCACCTTCACTCTATCGTTTTCAATCGTTTTCGAAAAGTTGCTCATCCACAATGAAACGTCTGGAAACGCTTACGTTCCTGCACTGCGCATGAGCAGAACAGCCTTTTTCGAAAGCCAAGGCTGTGTTTATCGTCTCAGTCACACGATCTGCAATTACACTGAGTAAATAATGTATCTCTCATTCAGATGTGATATTTAAATATTGCTATTGCTAACTAAACATGGTAATTATGCTAATCTAACACTTAAACAAATAAAGCCTGGTGAAGCTGAATATGTTACTGTCAGGGATCCACCAGCCACACCCTCACCTCACTCATCCTACTAATCATGCACACCTTACTCTCATCAGCTCACACTACATAAGCACACACTTCCAAGCACTCACTGTCCGTTCTACCGATCAGTCTGGAGAACATCACTGGACCATCTGACCGCTCATTCTTTGGAAGAACCCTGTTGTGGATTATCACCAAGGACTTATTTCATTGTGGTTCTACTCTGTGGATATATCTTATGAACTGCCCTTTGCCTGTGCATTCTGTGATTCCGTGCTTTGGTTTATCTACATTCCCTTCATCATTAAACACATCTTTGTTCTGTTGAACTTCAGCTTCTGCTCGTTCTTCCAGCCTGACAGTTCCACTGTGTTTGTGGTTGGATCAATGTGAGCTCTTGTGCAGCTTGGGGATCTTTATAGATAAATAAAGGTGACTGTTCACTTAATTCACAGAATTATTTGCACTGTTCATAAAAACATTTTATGAATTAATTTCTACTCACTTAATGATTTAATGATTTATTTGCTTTTATGATTTTTTTTTTTTTTATGATTTTTTCACTATCAAATTATGGTGTAGATGCTGTATATAACTATATATGAATGATCATGAAATGTTAGAATTATCTCCTAAAATATAAAAAGATCTACAACCTTTTTCAAAGTTACAGGAACAACCTCCATGTAACACTTCATTCAATGTTACTTATAAAGGTCCGATTAATTCTGAAAAAAAAAAGGTTTTAGCAAAATAACAAAATGTATCTATCCTGTACATATGATTGTATCTATCTATCTATCTATCTATCTATCTATCTATCTATCTATCTATCTATCTATCTATCTCTTAAACATTAAGGTAAAAGGAGAAAAAGGCTTTTTCTGCACTATTGCACTATTTGTGGTGCATGCAATGGAAAAAAAAAGAAAGTGTCTGGTGTGTATCATTACTTTGGTGAGATTGCAGGTGTTTACCCCAGAGAAACACTGAAACTGTATTATAGGGTTTTTTTTGTTCTTCTGTGAAATGTGTGAAATATTTCATCTTTAAAGAGGATGGCATCTGTATTGTGTATTAGCTGAAGCAAGTCTAAGAACACTGTCTCAATCTTCCTCAGTGTAGATTATTGATAGAAGGATGAAGAAATGATAAAAAGGCTATTTTTGGTGAATGATGCATTACACAGCTCGGTATTTACTCTTTGAGTGAACAACATGCAGTTTGTATGTTTTTCAACATCTCTGAATATCAGGTACTTCTGGGTTGGTAGTAGTGTTGCTGCAATTGTTCTGGCTGTGAACACGGGCCTCGTTTGTGACCTGAGGAAACATCTAACAAAATCATGGTCCTAATTTTACACTAAAATTAACTTACCAAATGTGTGCATTAATTTCTAATACTATTATTTTAAATGAAACATAACCTCTTAGCAGGTGAAAATGTCTATAATATAGTCATTTATTTAGCATTTAGTATTATACAAAAACATTAAAACAAAAAAAAAATGATTAACATATGATTGGTTTTATAAGAAAACTACAAAATGTTTTAAATTGTTAAATGTTAATTTATGATAATTTATGCAAATGTTCATTTAAATTGCTAAATGTTAATTTTAAATTGTTAAATGTCAAATGTTTTAAGTAGAAAAAACTTACATAAGTAATAAAATCAATTTAAAAAATATTATATTTATACCTGTATTTAATAAATGTATAAATGTTTTGTTAAAATGGTCAATTTAAAATCCTCTCACATTTTTGCTACATGTCATAGCATGTTATTCCAGTTTGTATATCCAACATTGCTCAATTTTAAGAAGGATGCCAATTATTCTGAAGTGTGTGATTTCATTATCCCTTCTCCATGTATGCCTTGGGAGAGTGAATTGCTTCATACAACAAATTATAAAAGGGACCAACACACTGTTCTAGCAGAGTGGAGATGAATAGAGCGAAATAAACAGCTTACACACTGTAATAGGTGAAGTTGTTTTTCTGTGTGTCCATTAAGACTGATTGGATTTGCAGTTATCTCTTCAGAAGTGCATTTTATTGGTGCAAAGTGTATAAACTTAATTTGAGTTTGTAGAATGAACGTCTGAATGAAATGATATTGCTGAATCAGGTTATGTTTTATGATCGGTTAATTCAGTGAACTAGTGCAGTAGAGTTTAGAGGTGGTGGTGATCAGGTGTAGAATATCAAGAGTGATACTGAGAGAGAGAGAGAGAGAGAACGAGAGAGAGAGAGAGAGAGAGAGAGAGAGAAGAGTCTTTCAGAGGTTTGCTCATCCAGTAGGAATAACCTTTGAACCTGTGTGTCATCTTCAGTTCACCTGAATGGAGATGTGATGAGTTTTGTTGTGGCAGATGTTAATGAGAAGCACTTTTAAACCTGGTACTGAGTGTATTGGCTCCCTATTTCTCTCTCTCTCTCTCTCTCTCTCTCTCTCTCTCTCTCTCTCTCTCTCTCTCTTTCTCTCACACACACTCTCAAGGTTCAAAGATTGAAAGGTTATTTGCATGACTTGGGTACAAAGTAATAGAAGACAAACAAGAAGCAATCAAATAACCACAAAAATACAGAAGGCGAAAGATAAATAAATAAATAAAAACAACACCAGAGTTAAAAGTACCAAATAAAACATGCATTTAAAAAGTAATAATATATGTAAAAAGAAAAATTAAATTAGATGGATGGATGGATGGATGGATGGATGGATGGATGGATGGATAGATAGATAGATAGATAGATAGATAGATAGATAGATAGATAGATAGATAGATAGATAGATAGATAGATAGATAGATAGATAGATGACATAAAATTAGGAAGGTAAAATTTTAACAATAGTAAATAAATAAACAAAACACAAGTTACAAGTCACAAGTTAAATTTATCATCCACACCTGTGTCCTATTTCATCTATTTAGTGTCACTATATAAATTCTGTGTTCCACATTGTCTCGCATTTGTTCCTCCATGATTGTAGTGGCAAAAATCAGGTTATGGTTTTCTTGTCTCTTATATGGATACTAGTTTTGTTTGATTCTTTGTTTTGAGTACATTTGCAATAAGAATTAAATTATCTGCACTTGCATCCACCTTCATCTTATTATGTGACACAATGGCTATTATTAAAATAATTATTATTAAAACTGATCATTAGGTAAATATTACCACCTCTAAACTTTAATAATTATTCAAATGAGAATTTCTAGGTCTATCCACATAAAGTGAATCTACATAGAATATGTGACAAACGCTTTTCCAGAAAAAATTATCTTTAACCACTAAAAGTCTTTAGTAATTAATCTAACCATGGTATTGTGGTACTGTAGCTCAGTGGATTAGCTGATGAACTACTGATCAGAAGATCTTGAGTTCAAATCCCACCACTACTAAGCTGCCATAAGGCCCTTAACCCTTCTCAATTTTAAGAATGAGAGAAAGTAAATGTAACTTCAGCTCAATTTCTGGTTGTGAGTATTATCTATAAAACCGCTGCGACCTGGGTTCGATCCCCGGTCAGGAAACCAACCACAGCCACTTTCAGTGCCGGTCCCAAGCCCAGATAAATGGGGAGGGTTGCGTTAGGAAGTGCATCCAGTGTAAAAACATGTGCCAAATCAAACATGTGTGGCGCCCCCTAATGGGAGAAGCTGAAGGAAAGTTTATCTATAAAACCACTGAATATTACCTGCTTCTCAAGCTTTCCAATAAGCTCTTGTATTTCTATCTGCTAGATTGAGAAAACATCACCTGTTACTGTACCTACACAGTGTATTCGATTAGGTTACAAGTTTGTTATATACACATTCTCACACTTATCTTTGCTATGTAACATTTTGTTTAGCTTTATTAGCTCATATAGATTTTCTTCCATTACTCCAAACAGTGAATGACTGGCTTTCAGCCTTTTTGCAGTTCAGACAGATTGGAGCACACACACCATGTTCAACTGAAAGAGGTGTCTTTTTTTTCTGTAACAGCTCAATCAGAGCAAAAACGACCGCTCTGAGAATTGATCTGCAATTACCCAGAGGCTGCCAGGAGGTTCTATGAGAAAACACTCCTCATGTTGAGAGACAAAGAGAGAGAAAAAGAAAGAGAGAGAGAGAGAGAGAGAGAGAGAGAGAGAGAGAGAGAGAGAGAGAGAGAGAGAGAGAGAAATAAAGTCGGAGAAATGGAAAGTGGACAAAGGGGATAATGGAAGCCAAACATGGAGAAATAGCATTTCCTATTTTACTTTACTAAGGGACGTGTTGTTTCAGTGGTGTAAAACATTGGGCTACTGATAAAGGATAAAGAAAAGGTTGTGGGTTCACATCCCAACATTCCATGTTGCATTTCTAGGTTCTTAAGCAAGACATTTAACTTTCACAATTCTTTATCATTGCACAAAGCAGCCACTTGAGGTTGTTAAGGTGTTTGTTTTTTCTTTCTTTCATTCTTTTTCTCTTTCCTTTTTTATTCCTGTATGATTTCCATACTTCCTTCCCTTACATTCCTCACAGTACGGCTGGATCCAGAGCCCATCCCATAATGTAGGAAAATATCATGGATAGGACACAAGTGCACACAACCCCTGAGGGTAATTCAGAATAGCCAGTTAACCCCCCCTACCCCATATTTTTTAAGCATAGCAGAGAAATCCAGAACCCAAAATATACTCAGGTAGAACTCGGTAATCTATATACACACACACACACACACACACACACACACACACTACCCTAAATCTCAGATTCAAATCATGTAGCCTCCTCTAATGCAAAAATTACAATGCATGTAAAAAAAATTATGTATATTCTTTTTTTTTTTTTTTCATTTATATTCACAGCGTTTTGCAGACCTCCATGCAAACCATCCTCATGCTAGTAAAATAGGTCAAGGTGTGAATACCTGCAGGCCAAAATCTTTTAGAGAGGGGTTAGTGTGACCCATGAGCACAACCATATACTTACAAAATGAAACACAGTTCTCTTATTCCTTCGTGAAATCTTCAAGGTCTCAGCTGTTGTGTAGAAGTTTGTTTAACACCTGATTGCTGGGACAGAATGGAAACTCTGTGACTTGTCTGTCGCTTTAGTGGAAAAATATTAACAACGCATAATCATGTATTAAATTAGTAAATTTTACAAGTACCTGTATCTGTTAAGGCATTGGATCCAAAATCCAATGCCTTACATTGTGAGTTTAAATCCTTAAAGTTGCTTAGTTGTATAAATTTAAAATAAAAATAAAAAATCAGTTGCCCTTGCTAAGGGCATCTGCCAAATGCTGTAAATGTAAATGAGCTCAGAGAAGAACCTTTTAAAGAAATGTTGACTTCAATATCATGTGAATTATCGTACTTTTACTTTACTGCATGTCAGTAAAACACACGGTTCCTCACTACTTTCAAGTGAATACATAAATAGTGTTAAATGAGAAGCTGTGGTGAGAGTATAAGCCGAACACCATGCTTCAGCTGAGAGTGTGTGTGGAATATGGGTTCTGTAACTATAGAAATCTCTTCCTGTATAAACGTCTGATGTGCAGTAGAATGCAACACTGACCTACATCCATTATTCACGTCGAGTTCTCGTAGAGTAGCACTTTTCATAATTGAGGCAATTCAAAAGAGAGTTCTTTTAAGGTGAAGGTACTTTTTACTAGTCACATGTACTTTTACTCATGTACACAAATAATGTACTTCATCCACCTTTATACACTGATCAGGCATAACATTATGACCACCTGCCTTATGTTATGTTGGTCACCAAAACAGTTCTGACCTATCGAGCATTGACAGCATTAACTTCTTCAGCGGTATGAGCTACAGGAGCTCGTTTGTTGGATCGGATCACACGGTTCAGCCTTCGCTCCCCACGTGAATCAATAAGCCTCAGCCGCCCACGACCCTGTTGCAGGTTCACCACTGTTCCTCTCTTGGACTACTCTTGATAGATACTGACCACTGCAGACCAGGAACAACCTACAAGAGCTGCAGTTTTGGAGATGCTCTGATCTGGTCATCTAGTTGTCACAATTTGGCCCTCATGAAACTCGCACACATTCTTATGGTTGCCCATTTTTCCTGCTTTTAACACGTCAAATTTGAAACAGGTGAGTGAGAATGTATGAGAGATAATCAGTGTTGTTCGCTGACCCTTGGGTACCGGTCTGTCATTATTCAGCAGGAACATACGTAATCGTCTTTAAAATCCTTGAAGTTGTTTCTAAAGTTGGATCCATGCAGTCATGTGACCAGAACTGTTTTTTTGTTTTTTTTATCTTTGAGAAAAGCCATGCAGGTGATGTGTATTATAATGTATCATAATGTCTCATTAAGCTCTAAGCTTCTGCTCTTAGTCAGGCCTCATGGTTTATGAGTAACGGTGTAATGTCGTCTCTCTTTCTCTCACTTCGTGTGTATGTGTGTGTGGTAGTTTGTGTGTGTCCAGCTTCACTAATGATTCCCTGACACCCCTGAAAAGCCTGTGGTGAAACTGGAATAAATGAAAATCCTTTCTCCGTTTTAAAAACAGCCACTTTAATGGCGTCTCTTTGTCTCCCCAGGCTTGTAAGGCGAAAAATCATTCGACATTAAAAGGAGACTATAATGAAAGCGATATCGGAGGTGACGGAACCTTCGGTGCTTAGCATTTTAATAAGTAGACAATCGTCAGGGAGAATATCGATGACCTCACAGGTGGCACTCAGACATTTTAAAAGATTAATTACCCAGAATGCATTAGGGGGGGCAGGCTTGTTAGCAGGAAGGGTGTGGCAGAATGTCTGTCTGTGATTATATCAATATTGCTCCTCTTTTTTTTTCAGCCCTGCCATCAAATGAGCAGAACCCCAGCAATTAAATGGGAACTAATGAGATTTCTGAGGGTTCTGTTAAACAACAAAGTGGAGCGTCATTAAAAGAGACAGCTCAGCGAGTCACTATTATCCTGCAGGGGACAGCCAGAGCAATGCATTATGGGTTCAGTGAGAGGAGGAAGAGATTTGTTTTTAATTAGAAGTCACTTTTGGATAAAGAATAAAAATGCTCATTTACTCAGCCACATAAACAGAGGTAAAAAAAAAATACAGATGATTAAAAAGCCACTACTTTTGTGTATTTAATCTTTGCCCATGGCAGCCATTAGGAGGATTTACACGACAAGTGTTTGTTTCCTCCCTTCATTCCTTCCTTAATTACCTATTTTTATTTCTTCATCTGATTTTTCAAAAATGGGCAACTAAATCAGACATTTAGTTTTTAAGGTTTTAAAGAGAAGGTTGTCAAGAAACACAAATACATGTTTACAATAAAATATTTGTGTACAAAATCCACATTCTGACATCCTACTTTTCTATGTGTCCTTGCTGCTCTTGCTTATCAAGAACTATGAGGATGGATTTCGACTAAAATTAAAAGGGGGTCTAGTGCTATTCCATGAATTTCAAATTATTTACACTTTAAAAAAATAGTAGGATTCTCATGTTAAACATAACCATAGATAGCCGTATCATTTGGATGTATTTATTCTGTAAAAACAAATCCTCTCCATAATTTTTTTCCAGTATGGTTCTTCATGACATCATAAAGGGGGCCGAATTTCTTGTATGGGCATTTCTTCCAGAAAAGTGAGCAAGAGCACTCCCATCACCGTGCTTCATTTGATTATGGAAGTCGTGGGCAGCAATGCACAGGACTTGATCGAGGAGAATGTCTCCAAAGAAGTGTGTTTTTGGATGTGAGGGAAGGAGAAGCCATGTTCAGTACTTACTATAGAGACACGTCCTGCTGTAGTCGTTGCTGCTGTTGTTCTTGATGTTCATTTTCAGACTCAGGATCTAATTCTGTACGGCTGAATCTGATTGTTAGCCATAGTTCATTCAAGACTATAAAGTTTTTGTCCCTGTTTTATTTACAGCGATTTCACAGATCGCAGACGATCGGTACGCAAAAGCATGCGCTCACAATTATCTACGCCTCCAGGAGCTCGGCTGTTTTTGGAAAGAAGCGTAATCTTTTATTTTTATAAATCTGATCAAACTAAAGACTCTTTGGAGATATAAGGATGCGATACTACTCTATAGGTACTCAAGATTAACATGTGATTGGACTAAACTGTGTGCTACTGTGTGTCCCCTTTAAGGATGGGTTCCCTTTTTGAGTCTGGTTTCTTCTTTATGGCATCTCAGGGAGTTTTTTCTTGCTAGAGTTTCCACTGGCTTACTCATTAGGGACAAACGTATAGGGTATAAACTTATAGGCACCAAACTTCCATTCGCATCAAATATTTCCACTTCATACATTCTGTAAAGCTGCTTTAAGACCGTGTCCATTGTTAAAATCACTATACAAATAAAAACTAAATCAAATTGCATTGCTTTATTTGTTGATGCGTGTACGTGTGTGTGCGTGTGTGTGTGTGTGTGTGTGTGTGTGTGTGTGTGTGTGTGTGTCTAATAATAAGGTGAGGTTACATTTGATCTCTCTGTCTTTCACACTCTGTCTCTTTCTGTCTCGCTTTCTTACATACTCACCCACTCTCTCTCTTTTTCTCTCTCTCTCTCTCTCTCTCTCTCTCTCTCTCTCACACACACACACACCCACTCTCTGTCTTTCTTTCTCTACGTCTTTATCTGTCAGGCTGTCGCTCTTCTCTGCTTTCTGCCGTTCATACGTTTGCGTAGCGACAGGTGCCTGCTGAAAGTTTGGCAACTTTCTAGTAATGAGCTGCTGATAAAATTAATTAAATATTAATTATTTTGCAATCACGCAGACAAACGAATCATATGCGCACGCACGCACACACAAACTCACTTCATCAGCTGCTCAGATGGAAAAGACAAATACGACTCATAGAAATGTCTCTCTGTGGTCAGTTGGTGCAGTTAATACTGACTAAGAAGCCGATTACACTCGTCTAATGCACCAGGCTTTGCAGCATATCAGCCTAAGTAGTCCTTCTCTATAGTACTTTTATATTCTCTGTTTTAGCAAGTTCATCACCCGCAACTTTCCCAGACTGCTGCTTTAATGAGGCTTTCAATGACCTTTGGTGGCAGAAGTAAGCGGTGTATAATCTGCAGGTCTGTTCATTCAGCCTACACACTGCAGCTCAATTCATTCTGCAGTTATCCTTTTGTTTAATCCTGGTTCTAATTTTCTTCCAACTCCAGGCTGTGGAAATTCCGACACTCACACTGTGACACACATTGAACTGGGTATTGAGTTGAACTATTGAATTAGTGTTCCAGCATAGTCCTGGCAATGAATGAATTAATTATTTCATTACTTAATGAAAGTGTGGCTGTTCAGAAGACAGCTGCCTATTGAGGTCTCATGTTTTGGCCTAAAATTGATCATGGGTATAATTGTTTTCGAAATAGGAAATCCCATTATTCTATTCATTGTAAACGAGTCCTTCGAGAAAACGCAGCTTTAAACAATGTAAGAACAACGTTCATTTATATATAAATGTGTGTGTGTTTATGTCTGATGATGATGGGGCAACTGTGGCAAGAAAAATGGTATGAGGAAGAAACCTTGAGAGGAATCAGACTTAAAAGAGGAACCCATCATCATCTGGGTGACACCAAATGTGTGATTATAAACCAATAAAACATTATAAACACCGGAGAGTGAGAAATATGAGCACTGATTATGAGTGTGATTATGAGGAATGTCCTTCCTACAGTCTTATGACTGACTGTTGTAGTTGTGGAACCAGGAGCTCCTGAGCAGCTCCTAAACCAGCTCAACATCTGAGATCATTATAGATTCAACTCCAACTCCTTCATGGCAGAGCCTGTAAATGGTAAATGATGGAGACACAGAATATGTAGAATGTTTTTTTGAGTATTGATTAGGAGGTTGTTTATCCTTAAAGTCCAATGTCTGAAATCTTTATTAAGTGAGTTCCAACTGTAGCTGGAACAATTTTAGATGGCTCTAGAGACTCGCAGGATGGGTATCTTCTCGTTGAAGGTGTGAGATCTTCAAGAGGTGGCACACAATTAGAGCTTAACCTCTAGATGCCTTGGAATTGATAGAAAAAGAGAAGCAGTGGAGAGAAATTAGATGCTGTTCACTCACAAGATGATTATGTGCATTTAATCAGAGGTACTGGAGCACAATGTTACCAAAAGGGTCTGGAGTGTTTCAAGATGAATGCAGTTCTGAGGCATGATCTACATAATCCAGGTGCATCTTGGAGCTATACTGAGATTAATGTCTGCTTTTGGTAAATTATAAAACAAAGAAAAACATTTCAATGAAGAATAGTTTTTGTTCCATCCCTTGTTTTTTTTTTTTTTTTGTTTGTTTTATTTAAGAGAAAGCTTTCAGGGATTTCTTATGCTGTACCATTGAGCCTCTGCCTCATTTAGATCAACACAGATCCAGAATCTGGCAATGAAGACAGACGGACCTGTGTGTAATATAAAAAAGCGAGAGAAAACTGTGAGTAATAGAATGAGACAAAGAAAAAAAGTAGAGAGATACCTGTCTCCCATCCGGTCTCTCTCCGTCTCAATTCTCAATATCCTCTAATTGGCTGTCACAATCGAAACTCCCTTCTGCATTTATCCATAAGCTGCGACACATAAATTCAGTCACCCGCTGGAACTCTGTCTGACTTTCTTTTGTTGCTCTGTGTGTGTACCGTTAACTACAGTGTGCCCTCTTTAACAATTACATAGTTCTTCGTTTTAAACTTTGTTTAATTGCACCAAATATGGTCATGCTAAACGTCAACACGTACGTAACTACTAAACTGAGGTGATTCCCCTCATGATGAATAGCCAACGATACGATACATTAAATATACTTATGAAGCAGCTACTGATGCGATACGATTCACCCCGTTACGATGCAGTGTGATCCGATTTTCGCTTGGACACATTTTAAAATCGATGCATCGCTTTGTTAACCTTTATGCAGAAACATTGATGCGAATTGGTGAATCTTACCATCACTATAAGGTACCAAAACAGAGAAAGCGCCACCTATTGATAAAAGACAGAATCTAGGAACAATAAGTAGTTTACACCCAGAAGATGGAGGGGATTGAGTGGATATATAAGGAGAAAGCAGCTGAGATACAACGGACAGAGCAAAACCATGGCGTGACTTATGTATGCAATATGGGATGCAACTGAAGGTTAAAAAGTAAAGGAGTAACATAAGGTAGACAGCATATGACGGTAGTCCAGAAGAAAAGGCATTACTGTAGTCAGATCGAGACATAAATTAATGCACTTAATATTCAGCCTCGTTAGCATCTGATGAAGGGTATTACATTAAAAATGATTGACTGAATATAGAATTAAATGGAATTATTTTTGTACCCAGCAAATGCAGTAATTGAATTTGGGAATCGATTCAAACATCAAGGGTGAAGGTCACATCAAGGTCAAATGTCTAAAATAGTTTATAAAATAGTTATGAAGTATATTTTTAGGGTTTTTTCATGCGTACAAAACACTAACAAGAACTTCTACAGTAGGTTTGATTGGAGACACTCATGTCTGCTGACGATTTTGGCGGGATATATAGTAGTCCTGCACCACTGGCAGTCTCAACCCAGTGACTGTTAATAAATTCTACATTGTTCATCTAAAATTTGAGTTCCATATAAAATATATAAAATACGTCCATATTAATTTCTTAGTATAATATTATGATGTACTTAAAATTCATTCAAAGAATAAAATAAATGGACCAGAGTGCTTGGTCAGCTTATCCTTTAAAGCACAATGAAAGTCTTTCCACAGGAGAGACCCCTGAAATAACCCAAACTCTATTCTGGTCAATACATGGAGCATTCAGTGTCATGAAAAGCTGTGTCAGGAGATAGAGTTCACATACCAGCATTGTTTGGTGGTGGACAAAATGTCTAAGATCGAAACATATCTTTTTTTATTCACTCCCTCTCTTTCTAGCTCTAGTACATCCTGTTATGTTGAAATACCTGAAGTAGACCTTGTGTGCTTATGTGCTTATATTAGTGCACATAATATATAATTAAATATGTAACATAAACACTGCCAGGCCACTAGCATTAACTAAACAACAGAGACCTCATCACATCTCGCACTGCACCGCGCTGTCTGAGATCCTCCAGCACTGCTTGACTGGTACCACCGTCTTTCAGAATGAGAGGTAAGTATACTTCAAGGCTCTTCTCTGTTCTGGCACCAAGGTGGTGGAATGAACTTCCCCTAGATGGCCGTACAGCGGAGTCCCTGACTATCTTCAAGTGACGATTGAAGATCTTCCTCTTCCTGAAACACTTAAATTAGCACTTTCCAAGTTTGTAGAATTCAAGCGTATTAATATTAAGTTTGTATTCTTGCGTACCAGTGTAGATTTATTCATTGCTAGAGACTCAAAGCACTTTTGTACGTCGCTCTGGATAAGGGCGTTTGATAAATGCCGCAAATGTAAATGTAAATAGCTGTTTGACTGAATGCTAGCAAGTGTCTAGATGGCTAACGTAGCTAATTCTGGCTTGCTGCCTACCAAACCAACACAAAGGAAAAATAACTGGAAATGTGCTGCACGTCACAAGGAATTACATTGAAATATATGTCATTGTATGATGGATTACAAATGACTCAATGCAAGATCCGCTTCAGGAAGTGATACTGTTACCCGAGGAAGTGAAGTAACAATAGAATGTAGAGGGTTTAGCTTCTGTCAGGTGGAATGACAATTGGGAGCAGAATAAAAAAGCTTATCCTTATGTTTTATTAATTGCCAAATAATAGTGTTTATTGTCATCTTTACCTTACTTATACTGTTTGCAAACACCTGAATATAAAAGTTATATGCATATGTTTGTTGCTAAACATCCAATTCCAGAGCTCATCCCAGGTCACTTTGTGTACAAAGTTGTTGTCATGATGGATCAGATTTGTCCTCTTAGTTCCAGTGAAGTAAACTTGGTGAAGCTATAATACTATTGTCTTCTTTCAACATTGTGGTAAATGTTGGGGAAAAAACACATATTGGTGTAATGGTCAGGTCTCTATATGTGTTTGTTATGTTTTAATGTGATATTACACAATGATTTTATAATTCATGTTAATTAAAGTGCTAGTGCTGATAGTGAGGATAAGAAAACTGTTGGTCTTGTGTCACACAACATGAAGTGACTGTGGATTTAGGTTCTATGCTACAAGCTCTAATAGTTATCTTAAATCCCAACATGGATGAAAATAAGTTTGAACCAATTTCTAGTTTGTTACCATGAGTGTGTTTAGGCAAAAGCTTTTAGTCAATGCCCGAAGCAAACAGCTTTAAGCATCTGGACTGTAACACACATAACACACATCGTCTCCTGGCACTTCTTTTTGTCTGTTTTTATCTTAGAATTAACCATTCACTATTCAAGCTCAAATACTATTCAGTGTTCAGTTTTATGAGACGCTTGTCCTTTCCCATAAATCCTTTCAAGGTCGTGTTTATATGGAAGCTGAGACTGAGATGGCTGGTTCTCTACTTGCAGGAACCATTAATTACTTTGCATTGAAATTAGAGATAGAAATTACAGGGAGTGCAGAATTATTAGGCAAGTTGTATTTTTGAGGATTAATTTTATTTGAGGATTTAATTTGAACAACAACCATGTTCTCAATGAACACAAAAAACTCATTAATATCAAAGCTGAATATTTTTGGAAGTAGTTTTTAGTTTTAGCTATTTTAGGGGGATATCTGTGTGTGCAGGTGACTATTACTGTGCATAATTATTAGGCAACTTAACAAAAAACAAATGTATACCCATTTCAATTATTTATTTTTACCAGTGAAACCAATATAACATCTCAACATTCACAAATATACATTTCTGACATTCAAAAACCAAACAAAAACAAATCAGTGACCAATATAGCCACCTTTCTTTGCAAGGACACTCAAAAGCCTGCCATCCATGGAATATATATATATATATGCAAAACCCTTTCTGGTTTCTGGTGACGATTGTTTGCTTGACCATGCTGTCTTTGAAACTGTTGCTCAATAACAGGGTCTTGAACAAGTTTGGACAAAAGTTTGTGGACACCTGATCATAAGATTGGTAAGAGCTTTTTGAACATTCCATTCCACATTTTGTCCCAATTTGCTGTTCTAATAGCCTCCACTTTTCTGGAAAGATGGTTCACTAGATTATTAAATGTGTTTCTGGAGATTTGTGTGAGACACATTCAGCCATGATGTGAGTGAGGTGAGGAGGCCTGGGGTGCAATCAGCCTTTTACATTCATCCCAGTGAGTGTTCCCAGAGGTCAGAGCTCTAAAGCATATGTTAGAACAAGTTTGGGTCTCCTAATTCAAGTGAAGGGAACATTTGATACTAGTGAATCCGAAGACATCCTTTACTAGGGCAGAACACCAACTACTACGTTTGCCTTCTGAGTGAAAATTTAAAATGTTTTTTTACACTTTTGTCGCTAAGTCGAATTATCGTAACTTGATGCTTGGTCAGCTGATCCTTCAAAGCAAAATAAGGTTTCTTGTAAAGGAGAGACCAATGATCTAAGCAAAACTCTGTGCTGGTCTAAACATGAAGCACTGGATGAAAAGCCATGGCAGGGGATCCTTTACGAAGACATCCTATACAATTGTGTACCTCCAAATTTGTGTTTAGGACAGTTTAGGAAAAAACAATATACTTTTGTCCATATAGAGGAGATTCGGGTTATGTACAGTAAGTGATTGTTATTTAATTGTTCATCTTGAGCTTTAACATTTTAAGCATTGTTTTGGATTTGGAAACTATCCCAGGAACACTGGTTACCTCAGAGAAAACCCACACAACACACACAGACAATAATTTGGGGTTTTATTTTTTATTAAATCGGTTATCATTTATATTGAATTTGTGCAGCTCCATAAAAAAATACATTACACTTTACCTTTTTTGCATTTGGTATGGTGTAAAATGTCATGGCGTCTTGTATGATGTAAAAACATGGAAATGTTTGAAAAAAAAAAAATGTTCTTTAAGGCGGCTTTTTTGGGAACTTTTTGGCATGTGGCAGACGGCATTAAACAGCATGAGACCGACAGCAGACCCTAGGCCATAGCCAGTGAGTGTGACTTTTTAAAGCTGTAAAATCTTTAGCTCAAGTGTTTTTTTTTTTTTTTTAGCTCCCAGGTGTTGAAGTGTAGCTCTTAGTGGTGGAAGTGACTTTTGTCTTGATGGATCCTTTCTTTAGAGCAGACCTTTTGTCTCGTCTTTTGGAAAGATTTGACAGCTTCCTTAACATCGCTACAACAAACACACATCGCAACACTATTACAACAGTACAATGATAATAATAATAATACAGTTGAATAATGAAAAAGCACGATTTGTTTTTTAGCTAGCTTACCATTGATGTGCAAAATGTATTATAATTTTATAGTTTTGCTTTTATTTTAAAAAAGTCCATTATTAATCTATAGCTTGATAGAGATAATTTACATTAAATAGTTAAAATAAAACAAATCTGCCAAGGTGCTATAATTAGCTAAATAGCTGTCTGGCTGAATGTTAGCAAGTGGCTAGCTGGCTAATGTAGCTAATTCAAGCATAGAGATACAAAAGAAAGATAACAAGGAATGTGCTACATGCCACAAAGTATTACATTGAATTATATATCATTGTATAATGAATTACAAGTAAGACATTGCAAAGTCTGCTTAAGGAAGTGATACAGTTACCCCAGGAAGTGATGCAATAACCCAGGAAGTGAAATGACAACAAATCATAGAGGGTTTAAAGCTCTATTATCTCAGGTGACATAAACATGGCAACTGGAATTAAAAAAATCCAGTTTTAATGTAATTAATGTCAACGTTAATTTGCTGAGTGCTCGTTTATCTTAATAAAGCTTAAAATGTTATCCAGCACAAAGACACTTCATTACCTTCTAACTCTGGATGACTTTTCCTTAAATCCCCATCATGCACTGCAGAATACTGAACCTCCTCGCTCCCCTCAGATCCTGGGTATAATAAAAAACTGTTCAATATTTGTATCCAATAAACCTTAATTAAAAATCACTTCTAATGAGAGATCAGACACCCTCACGTGACACGCTCAGCACGATGTAGCTCTGTCGGCTTTTCAGTAACGTGCTGATGAATTCTCTGCTCTGCTCCAGCTCCATCAAGTGCACAATCTCTCCGGTTCGGTCCAACAAGTCCACTTGTGCTTAAGAAAAAAAATTGTAGTGTAAAGCACAAGCTCCCAGACACTTTCCTTCAAATCTGTATAGCAAAGTGACGTTATATTGTAATTTTACTTCCACTAGTGACAGTCATCAGTGAACTGAGAGTAGACTTTATATAGGAAGAGATTGGAAATGAAAACCTTGTGGGTCCAGCTTGCACTTCTTTTTCAAACAGTGGATGAAATTTACAATCTGGCAGTTGATGTTGAGCAGTGCATACCTTTGTTCTAAAGAAAGGAAGGAAGGAAGAAATTACGATGTATTGATATTTTTTTTAGTACAATAATCTGCAAATTGTAAATAATATTTTTTTATCATATGATATCTAAACCTGCCAGATGGAATAAATAAATAAATAAATAAATGCAGCCCTTAGTTTCGTTTCATTTGATTTTTTTATTGTAAATAATTTATTTTATTTATTATACTTAGTTTATAAATTGGTTTGAATTTGGTTAAATAAAATGTTTTAATTGGTTAAATAAAAAATTTGATTGGATTTGAAATATTTCTCTGCTGTTCACATGATGCTGTTCACAACATTACCATAAGAATTATACAATTGTTGAACAGGTTTTTAAACTCACCTCCAAGTATCACAGTCACAAACATGTCTAATGAAGATTGAAGATAGAAACCGCACTATGTCAAGTAAATCTAATTAGTTAAATAAAAAAATTTGATTGGATTTGAAATATTTCTCTGGCTTTATTATGATGCTGTTCACAACATTACCATAAGAATTATACAATTGTTGAACAGGTTTTTAAACTCACCTCCAAGTATCACAGTCACAAACATGTCTAATGAAGATTGAAGATAGAAACCGCACTATGTCAAGTAAATCTCTGGACTTCTCTCTTCTGTTCGGATGTCCAGTATCAAGATGAACTCACATGGCACTACAGTGAGAGCGTAATGTTGTTGACTGGAGACTTACATAGTGACAAAGACCTATGAATAAGTGTGTATTCTCTCTCTCTCTCTCTCTCTCTCTCTCTCTCTCTCTCTCTCTCTCTTTCTTTCTTTCTTTGTGTATGTGTCTTTAAACTGTCTTTTAATTGTCTCCATGGAGTCAGTACACTGAAAGACAATGTTGAGATTTGAACTGGTTTGAAATCCAGACTGCAGGTGAAATCCTTCATAATGAAAATCTTCTCTTTTTTTACAGTATCTTGTTTCAAACATTGTGTAATAATGTGAATTACTCAAATTAGACTTTCTTAGGATTAGAGGCGGGCGCCTCTACTCATGAATCCACTGTTGTCCACAGGCTCGCACTGATGCTGCTTTTAGAGCATGCTCTAATGCCGAATACACAGAAAAGTTAAGTACTGATCATGAGGAAACAACTTTTCCTCAAGAGAAAACCTTGAGAGGAACCAAACTTAAAAGGGAACCCACATCTGAGGAACATTATGTCCATTTGTACTTTTTCCAGTTTTCTGGTCACTGATTGAGACTTGAATGTAAAGCTGTTCATTGCAATTGTAGTCCTAAACCATTGTAGAAGACTGTTTATGTTAATTACAATCTACATCCATCATGGTTCATGACTTTAACTTCATGGATCTTTAGGTTCTTCATGTGGCACCATCCTAAGCTAAAATTACTTAACACTTTATCTTAATACAGCTTAAAACATCTGCACAAGTCTGTATTTATAATTTGTATTTATAATCTGTTTATTTGATCAGATTTTTACAGAACTTCCAAGAGGTCATGAAGTGTAATATTTTCCTTCTTGTTTCTTCCTCATGTCATCTCAGGGAGTTTTTCCTTGTTATTGTTGTGACTGGCTCGTTAGGGAGAAATGTTTTATTAAACAACCCCTGGTTAGGATCAGTCATCACTGTAGATCAAAAAGCTAGTAAAGGACCCCTTATTTTCATATGCATTGGAAAGAACTTCTGGAACTTCAATTAGTTCATTATTTTCAGATAAATATAAAAACCCAAATGCTCAGCACTGCATTGATCTGTAGACTACTAGTGTTGCGGTTTGTCCACCAATCTGGAATGTTCTCTCAGCAGTTTCCTTGTGACTCATATAAATTGCATCTCTTAGTAGAATAAATGTATCGCTGCATTTCTTCAGTCACTTTGAAAATTGATTCTGCATCGGCATCCACTTCTGTCGGGTATTCAAATTCAGCTCATTTAATGCACGGACAATATTTGCTGACCATGAGCAAAATCCTGAGGCACACTTTTTATTTTCCAGCGTCACGTCAGGAAGGTACAGTAGGACTGCATCCTCAGTTTGTCATTGTCGTGAGAGGGTTTAATACTCCGCATAGCCACACAAAGCCACAGTGATCCTCGAGCCGCATCCTCCACACACCAACATCCATATCTGCTAGTTACATATTCTATTTTGTATATATATAATATACAAAGTAAAAAGTATAAAAACAAGTTACATTATAAAAAAAAGAAAGGGATGGATGGATGGATGGATGGATGGAAGGATGGATGGATGGATGGATGGACATTTTTTATTGCGATTATTCATTTCAAAGGGAGATTCAAATATTACAGAGTAAAAAAGGATATTAAAAGCAATTTGTCTGATTTATTATACAGCCAGACAGCCAGACAGACATATAGACAAATAGATAGATAGATAGATAGATAGATAGATAGATAGATAGATAGATAGATAGATAGATAGATAGATAGATAGTATCCAAATGGGAAACAGATGCAGTGAGAGGATGTGATGTAGCGTGTACACTTGTTCTGTGTCAACACTGTAAACATTGCTGATACAACAGCAGACTTGATGTGAATAAAGTGACAATGAAAGTGACAGCGCAGTGCAAACAGCATGTCACAGTGAACAACGCAACCAGTGTAACAGCAGAGAGTAAATGGCAGTAAAGTGGCAGTTCATGCGGTTTTGAATAGTGGATGTTGGTCAACTTCAGGTACCTTGGAACATGTTGGTTGTAAGATCAATCCTACCACAATCAAATTACCTGCAGCTGCTGGCTATTGAGTCTTTTAGGCTAAAACCATTAACTGCTCACTTAAATGCATTGGATAAAGTCATTCTGGATAAGGATGTACACTAAATTCTGTTCCATTAATCCTAAATTCAGTTAAGTTTACTTCAACAGCAGCTCCAGTGGTCTTAAGAAATATACCAAATTGAGTCTGGGGCTGGTTTTTTGCACCCTAGGGTGTATATTCATGCAATTACAGTCAGACTGTAGATATAAATATATACAAATATTTCTTAAGGTGCTTTTGACATTAAATCAAATTTTACCAGATGTTGGTAACAACCCATGCAATCCACAGATGCAAAGAAGTGCAACCAACGATGTCAATAATTGAGGTTATGTGTAATAATGTGAAATGACACAGGAAAAAACACATGAAGAAATGGAGGTGAAAAAAAGCCATGGAAAGCCAAGACACCAGCTGAAATCAATCAGTAATTAGAAAGCAATCCTGCCCCGTGTCAGTGCAAATTAATATCAGCTGGTTCAATCCCAACTGATGGCCTGTATAAAGGTGTTCCATTACCAAGGTGTCACACAAGAAACATTTTATAATGGGTAAAAGCAAAACGCTCTCTCAACACCTTCGCAACCTTAGTGTTGCAAAACATACTGATGTTTACAGAAGGATTTCAAAACTTCTGAATGTTTCATTGAACACTGTTGGGGCCAAAATCCGGAAGTGAAAAAAACATCATTTCACTATAAACTGGCCACAACCAGATGCTCCTTGCAAGATTTTTGAAAAGAATATCAGAACAGTGCTCCAAGAGCCTAAGACCACTTGTGGAGAGCTTTGGAAAGATCTTGAATGAGCAGGTACAATTGTTTTAAAGAAAACAATAAGCAAAGCACTCAACCGCCATGACCTGTGTGCACGCTCACCACGCAAGACTCCATTTCTGAAGAAAAAGCATGTTGAAGCTCGATTAAAGTTTGCTGCATAACATTTGGACAAGCCCGTGAAATACTGGAAGAATATAGTCTGGTCAGATAAGACCTAAATATTTGCTCTTTGGATGCCATAAAACACATCATTTTTGGGGGACAAACGGCTCTTTAAAAACATCATTCCAACGGTGAAGTTTAAAGGTGGGACATCATGGTGTGGGGCTGTTTTTCAGCATATGTTACTAGCAAGCTTTATATAGTTCGAGGAAGTATGAATGGAGAAATGTACCAAGAGATTTTTGAAAAAAATTTGCTGCCATCTACCAGGATGATGAAGATGAACCCAGTGTCAACTTTTCAGTAAGACAATGTTTCCAAACACACCGCCAAGGAAACTTTCAATTGGCTTCTAGAATGGTCCAGCCAATCACCTGACTTGAATCCAATTAAAAAATCTATGGAAAGCAGTAAAGATCAGAGTTCATTGAAGAGCCCCATGGACCCTTCAAGATTTAAAGAATGTTTGTGTAGAAGAATGGGCCAAAATCACACCTAAGCAAAGAGTGCAACTAGTTTCTCCATACAGGAGGCATCCTGAAGCTGTCAGTATTAAATTAATTTTAGCAAGAGTGTTTAATACTTTATCTCTATCATTTCACGTTATTACACATAATTTAATTTATGGATATCCAAGCATCTTTAAGTTCTTGTCTATGTGTGGATTGCATTAGTTGTTACCAACATCTGGTAAAAATGTAACATCAATAGCACCTTAAGAAATATATTTAATGAGAAAAATGGTGACGTGTTCAATACTTATTTTACCAGCGGTATATATATAAATATATAAATTATAGGGCAGAAGCTACCTGACCACCAGGTCAGACTTGCATGCAGTCTAACAATAGTAACTGGAAATCTTTGCGCTCACAGGGTATCGACAGAGGAAGAGATGTCAGGGGGTCACTCCATTAAATGACCAAGCAAGCAGAATAAAACGCTGTCAAAGGGATCACTTAATGTCTGATCTAAAATGATGGTCTCATTAGATCTGAACCAATGTCTGAGCTCAGATGTCATCCGCTGACCTTCTCTGCTTGCTAGACATCTGGAAAACAAGAAATCTATGGAAAATCCGGGAACAGAGACATTTGTGTTCATTCGTTATTTCCCTCAGGGCCAAAATAAAAACCCTTTTTTTTAAACCTCCTCCTGAAATATAACTCTTCTATTGTTTCCTTCACCCAGACTGCAGATTGCTTTCATACAAATTCACCCGGGACTTGTTTTTCTTCCTTTTCATGGTTGCAGATTAGGGTCTGTCCTCTTTATGAGCTTATCTACATTTTAATGAGCATCATATTAGATAGAGGTGTTCGATAAGCGTTCTGTATCGTATCTCGGCCAGATATAGTCATCAGTGTGTCTGATTTGTTCCCCTTTTTCCCCTGGTTTGTATTAAAAATGACAGGCTGCAGGCTTGGGTAATTGGGGAAATGTTCTTCACGGCAGCTCAGAAAGCCCTTTTAGTCTCCAACTGCAATTTTCCGTTTAGATAAGCAACTTAAGAGACTAGGTGCAAAACCCACACCTCCCATTACGCTCAGGTAGCTGGTGCCATTAAGAGACGTGACATGTTGTCATACATGCCTTATTATTCCCAGTGAAACTCAGCACTGCTATTCTGAGCACAGGCTCGATAATAAGCTGCGGCGTGACAGTGACATGGAGCTGGAAGAGTCGTGACTAATGTCATTTAGACAGGAAATAAGATGCTGTGACATAGATGACGCATTTTAAAACTTTGAGGAGGGGTGGGCCTGTGGGAACATGTCAGGGGTGTGACCAGATTTTTAAAAGCTATATCTCTAAGTGCTTTAAATGTTAAGTGAACAAAAATGTTGCTGCGAAACTGTAATTGTTAAACACAATTAAATGTATGTCTGTTTTGCATCGCCATAGTAACTGCTATAATCTTCTGACATTGAACAATTTTAAATATCTAATCATCTGTGATCATTAGATAAGGACCTAAAAAGTCCACCACCTATCAGTAACTTGTGTTCAAGCCATTTCGGTTGAGCTTCGCCCTGAAAAACAATGGATATGTCATGCAGGTCGTATAGCAAGAATCATACCATTCACACCAGTCATGCTTCAGAGGCATTTCACCAAATAGTTTACTTACTATAGATTTATCATTTGTTTTAGGTATCTCCAGAATTGCTCAGTTCTGAGATCCTATTGTACGAAATGATTGATAAACTCGAGTATATTTACCATTATTTTCTGCATTGTATCTTAGTTACTGGCTGTAGTTAACTGTGACATGAAACATTCACACAGTGAAGAGGTCCCGATTTGAGATTATATTCAGCTTCACTGCCATTGTGCAGTGTCTAACCAGAAGTGCGGCTAACTATATCAATTTACAAAATGCAAAGTGAGCAAACAAATCAATATTTGCTGTGATCACACTTCGGCTTTCACTTCTTACACTTGCACACGTTGTACACTTGCAAAAGTCTGGGATTTTGTAGGATCAAATGTCTGATTAAGCAATTATACCAGGGTCCCCAACCTTTTTTGCGTCACAGACCGGATTAATGTCGGCCAATATTTACACGGACCGGCCATGAAGGTGTGGCGGATAAATACAACAAAATAAAATATTACGACCGGCATAAAAACTGGTATTTTCTAAATATAATAAGAAACGTGAATCCACTGTGTTGTTTTTTGTTCATTTTGCTAGCGTGGGGGTTTGAATTTAGCGGTAATGTATTATGTGTTTTCGCGGCCGGAGAAGCCCCTTTAAGAAGGTAGCGGATGGAGGTAAGACATGTGACTGAGGCATCATGACATGCATCAATGTGGTGGAGAGAATCTGGTAATTTTCCAAAGTAAAACATCATTCAGAATCAGATAATAAATAAAACAGAATTAATGTAAGTTATGTAATCTTTCTGTGCGGCCCGGTGGTTGGGGTTCCACTTAATTATACTAAACAGGTGCTAATGATCATAAATTTCTTCCATAGGTAAAAACAGTCATTAAGTGAAACAGAAACAGCTGTGAAACAGGCTTCCGTCCAGGCAAAGAACAGCAAAAAAGATGAGTTTGTGGAAAACATGTCAGGTTATACACCATATACAATGTGCTTCCACTGCATCAGCAACGTCTCTCTCAGGCAAAGATTTCAAAGCAAACTGGGGTTTCAATATATGCTGTTCAACCTATTTTGAAGAAGCTTAGATCAGCCAAGTAAGCTTAAATCGGCAGATGAAAGACATATCATACTTACTCATATTCAACAACAGTAGATTGTCCAGCACTGCCATCAGTAAATAACTGGCAGAAACCAGTGGGATCCACGTACACCCAATTACTTTCTGAAGAAATCTGGCCAGAAGTGATCTTCATGAAAGAGTTGTAGCCAAAAAAGCAACGTGTAAACAAGGCTATGTGACTCAACAATGCTGGAAACATAGGAACTGGGGTGCAGAAAAATGTCAGGAGTTGCTTTGGCTGTAGCAGTGCACAAATTGTTTGAAAGAGAAGAACAATAATGAGTGTCTGCAGGAAACAGGTAAGCATCATAAAGGTTCCTTGTAAGTTTAACGTTGCATTTCTGCTAATGGAGTTGGAGATTTGGTCAAGATCAATGGTGTCTTCACTGCTGAGGAATACAAGCAGATCCATATTAATCATGCAATACAATCCAGGAGGCTTTTATATAAACAACCATATTTGGCTTAAGGTTCCAGGCGTGCATTGTTGGATAGTGGTTTGATGGGATGTTACTTTTTTTTTTTATGTACAACATGGAAGCGCTAGTTCACAGCATTAACGCACTTCATAATTTTTTCTCACTGTCAAATTTTAACCATTTGTTTCTCTTGCACAATTTTTCTGTTTATGCCATATCCCAATAAAAGTACTTATTCTCAGAGTATAAAAGGAGAAGTATCACACAACCAAACTGGTGTGAACCAAAATGCTTTTATTTTTAAATGGAGCCGAGTGAGGGGTCGGTGCGCGATTTGACACCACAGACGCCACTTGCCAGGATTGAAAAGCACAGGGTTCTCAACACACACACGAAATTCTTTCAAACACACACCATAGCACTCTTTTTAAAAGTCAAATGCAGTATTTGAATGAATCCCACTGTGTCTCAGCTGTATTTGTTTGGACAATTTGTGCTGTGTGGACATCTGGTTTCTCCAAATTCAGTAAAAATACGTAAAACTTCATTTTTTTACACTTAATAGATGCTTTCTCAATGACTATTAATAATAGTCAAATATCACTCTAGCTTATTAAGACACACTTCCTGTGGTATGTGTTGTACATGTTTTCTGAATGAAGCATAAACTCCAAAAAATGGACTGAAATCCAGCACATCCAAACTTAATTAATTTTTATTTATGTAAGTAATATTTTTTTTTCAAATTAGTCCCGTGTTAATGCTTTTACCGAACATCTATTTATACAGTTTGAATCAGGCTTTCAAGAGAAGTTAGAAACTCATAAATCAGTATACTCAAAGTGAGCGAAAACCTCATGACCTCTTTATTATTAATATTCAGAGGTTTAGGTGATTCCAGCAGTGTGGCTCTCTCAGATCATTTTACCCATCTCTCCTGTCTAATTATCCAACCTCTCCAACCGGTGCATGACCCAAACTGCCCTCTGGGGTTTAATTAGCTGTAAAGCTCGCAGCTCTGACGGTGAGATGAGCTGAATGATGAAGCTTTTAGACATCTGCACCAGAGCAGCTCGAATCCTTTGTTTTATTAAGAACTCGTGCCCTAATCGTGTCACACATCGGCCGTGTGTGTCCAGGTTTTCAGTTCAACATGTGTATGAAAAACAGTTTTCAGGAATTATTCTTTCTTAATGTCATTTAGTGTAAAAGGATTTGAATTTAATACAGTAAAAATAATTCGAAGCCCATTATTATTATTATTATTATTATTATTATTATTATCTGCTCAGTTATAGAAAGGCATATGGGATAAGCATGTGCACTGTAGCCTCATGACCTTCTCATTAGCTCCACTTTCTGTCTGTATTTCGAAAATAAAACTTTCAGTGTGAACATAAACCATGAGTTTGTCCCTTGTGATGGTTATTGTTAGTATAATAAAGCTTTGGCTGCATATGGCCAGATTTTATCTGAGTAATAAACAAAGATCCTGGTGCTTTGTGCTCTGGTTAGTTTGCTGCTGGTGAAAAAAAAAAAGAGAGTGACAAAGTGGAGGCATGGTGAATGATAATGGTTGCTTTTGCCCCTCATAGGGAATTGTATTCAAATGCAGGACATGATACATGGAAATGCAAATACAAATCCTCAGAAAGTATAAACATTAAGCATGCAGTGTAAAATTCATTAAATACACTTCATATTTGTTTACTAATCATTTAGTAAGAAGTAGTTTACTCTCTTGTTTCTTACTGCTTTTCATTCAGGATGCTGCGCTTGACTCTAATCCGTTTCAACATCAATTTAATGAGTAAATGTGCTGTAATGGATGTATAATTTACAGAAGTAAAGAAGCTTGCCCTACGTTAATCACATGAATTACGAATGCAATTTGAAACATTATACTTCACATGTATTTTTGTTATATGTAGATCGTGCATATGTGGTTTTATTTATGATGATTTTATGCTTAAAATGCACATAATGCTTTTTCTGTCATAATAATATTATTTAAATAATAATAAATACAATTATATTTGTTTGATTTTTTTGGTTTTGGATTTATCTTTTTTTTTTTTTTTTTTGTTTTTTTTTGTTTTTGGTTTTTTTTTTTTTTTTTTTTTTTTTTTTTTACAAACAACAAATTTTTAAATGTTTTACAAACAACTTAGAGTTTAATGATTTAATGAGTATTTTTCACATTATTTCCCGCAGTTGTTATGAATTAACATAATAATTCAATTATTATAAGAATATAATATTCATTTTATTTTCTACTTAGATTTTTTTTTCCACTTTATTTTTTACAAATCACTTTTTATGTTTTTTTTTTTTTTACATTATCTCTTAAAGATGTTGTTGGAAATTTAAGCAGCTTAATTCCAGTGAATAAACCAAAAAATATAAAGCTAAGTTTAGCTAAGTAACCTGCCAAAGGTTGTGTTACCAAAAACTAAAAAAGAAATGTATATTTCAGTATTTGCAGAAAAAATATTTTCAGAAAAGAAGTAATCAGTGAACAACTTACAGCTGTTAAAGTAAATTAAACCTTTAAAGATGATGCTAACAATTCCTATAGGTGTCCCAACTTCTGCTGATTAATTAAATTATAAACCCTCTGTCTGTATAAAAGCTTGTGTTACAACCACTGAAAATTGTTTCTGAAATTGTTCCATAATTTGTAGACAGTCTTTTACAGAGTAGTGAAGCTCCGCCCATCTTTATTTCTAAGAGACTCTGCATCTCTGACACACTATTTATACCCAATTATCTTACTGACCTGTTCAATTAAAATGGTAAATTATCTCAGTTTAAACATTTGATGTGTTTATTTTTTATTGTGAATAGAATATGGATTTATGAGATTACCAAATCATGCCATTCTGTTTTTATTTACATTTTACACAGTGTCCCAATTTCTTTTGGAATTGGGGTTGTACTACACCCCCTGAAGCAATATTTGGACAGTATTTTAGGATGTAGTACAGATGGTTCCAGAGTTACGATGGTTCGACTGACGATTTTTTCGGTCTTACGATGACGATAGCGATACAACAACATTTTGTAAAATATTTTGTGCAATATGTTGGACGCGCAGTCTGGATGAACGTATCTCTTACCCTGTGAGATGCCCCACTTTTGCTAGAGGTCAAGGAGTGAAGTCTCAGTGTGTTATTTTTTCTGTTTTAAACAGTTTCAAACAGCAATTGTAGTGATAATAGTCTTCCAAGCGCCCAAGTATGTCTCCTGCTGGTAGTGAAAAAAACAAGAGTTTAGAGTAGAAAATAAAAATTATGAATCAGCATGAAGCAGGAAAGGCTCTCACAATCATAGCACCATGATATTTTTTACTTACGATAGGATCGTTGTAACGTTTTTCCATCGTAAGTAGAGGGCTACCTGTGTATTGCTTTTAAAATGCAGGATGTAGTATGTTGATCTCAAAATAGCAAGAAAAAAGGCTTTTAAAAAAGGAAAACATGCAGACTATTATAACCCTTTAGGTCTTTTACTTCTTACTCCATTGGTGTAGGTCTGTCCTATATAGAAATTGCGAAAATAAATTCAAGGGATCATTGAGTACATTGAGTCAGTCAAGTAAAACATTTAATCGCAATTATTCCCATAATTGTCATGACGTGAATCATCAGGACACCAAACCGAACTTATTTTGTTTCCATACAGACGGTTTTAATTGTTGGATGTGTTGATCGTGCCGGATTTTGGTGCTTGAGTTGAAATTTTGCGCATCAGTGAAACAAATGTTTAGTGATTAAAAATCATTCGTATGAAAAGACATCATTCGTATTTGCAATAAAAATGGTCATTAGAAATGCATTAAACATGTGTAAATATGTTTACAGGAAATACCGGAAATCTAATTTGTTTTGGGTAAGCATGAAAACGCTTAAGAATCCATAGCGCTAGCGTTAGCTGCTAACCAAGAAGTGGCTTAAGAAACACACTTCTTTCACATTGTCATAATGGAGTTTTGTTTGTAGAATTTTTAGGAAAATAATGAAATGTATATTTTTTTCTGTATGTTTCCTGTATGCATTTGGATGATGGGATCGTCTGCAGCCTGTTTAATTTCAAACATCAACTTCACGCACGCCAACACCATTTGATAAAAGCGCAATCCAGTTTTTCTCTAGAACTCCAGTCATGGTTTGCTATAAAAGAAATGTTCTTAAAGATCAGGAAAATTGTAGAGGTTACATATTTCTTTTACAGTAAAGATGGGACAAGCCACTGCATGGTTGGAGTAGGATATTATCCAGATATAAGTCTTGTATTTTGGTTTGGGATGTGCTCTAAAGTGTAGTTAGTTTAGCTAGTAGTTAAATGAATCACTCTGCATTTAGGAGGTTGCCAGAAGCATTGAAATGCTGCCAAAAGCATTGGTACAAAAGTTTTTTTTTTTTCCAAAGTAGTGACAGCACTTTTTAGCTTAAACAGAATGTTTTGGCTGGAGCCTGTCTGGCATGTTTTGTGAATGTTTGCTATGCTAATTGTGTGAATACATCATTGTATTTAATGCATAGTTCATTTTGAAGAACGCTGTTTCTTGGATTGCATCTTCGTTTTCACCATGCCTGAATTCAATCACAAGAAACTGAACTGAATTGTGATCAAGTACAAGCTTTTAATGTATTTTGTAGATTCATGATTTGTATAAACAAAATTCAAATATTGAAGTAAGAGATGAGATGTTGGATCAGAGGGTGACATGGTCAAGTTCCAGCACCAGTTATCTGCCATTGATTGGCCATTTAGCAAAACCCTTAACCATCAATTGCCCAGCTGTATGAATACGCATCTACGAAATGCCATGAAACATTACATATAACAGGTTCTAATGTTATAGCTTAAACATGATCGAGTGCATTGTGCTTCTCTGATTAGACTTTTAACCAGGGTATGACTTGTCAGTTGAGTACCCCGAAGATCTGATCAGTTCAATATGCATTAAATGATGCTGTATGTACGTTCGGATAGTAACAAAAAGCTCAATAAAAAATACAGTATCATATCTGTAGACATTTTTTCTTGCAACCCGGTAGCAGGTTTTCCAAGGTTCGGGAATGGGTCATGTTTGATAACCTCTGCTCTAAACCTATAAACATCCCTAAAATTAGCTCAAGTGAAATGTGCTATTTGTGAACTAGACCGGAATGAAGTAAAAAAACCCGAGATTAATGTTTTATAAATAAATAGAGTTAAAAAATAAAAGTAAGAGTCGTGTGAATAATGGATGAAGAGTAATTTATGTAATAAATCCCCCACATTCATTTGTATTTTTTTAAGCAGAACAGACAGTTTCAGCTTCATTGAATCTGAACAATACCACAGACTTAGAACAGACCTAGAAACTATGTTGATTCATAGTAATAACTGGGTATGAAACAGGAATATATCCTAAATAGGACTTACATTTCACTTCACCTTGCACACACACATTCACAGACATTGTCTGGTTTGGGCTAGTGTGAAAAAAAAAAATCAAGATTCTGTGGCTAGAATAAATAAATAATACATTAATTTGTTGTGTTTTGGGTCAGAGTGGCTTACTCCCTCACTCTGTCCAACACAGTGATATTACTGTAGATCAGTTCCACCTGTGAACACATGTACCGGGTAGAGAAGTGATAGTAATAGCACGTTCCTTTAAGTGTGTTTGAGGAAAATATAAAAAAAAAGATTTCTTCTACCTTACAGTACAGTATGTATTAAAACACATAGCTCATCATCAAATTAGAGATCTCCTGGACACCCAGGCAAGAGTCTTCCACTAGCCAAGGAACAACGATTGATGGATGTGCCAGTAGAAAGAAAAAAAAAAAGTGTATTATAATGTGTATTAGCTTGTCCTTCATATTGTTTGCCTTCAGGAATTTCTCAGGAATGTGTGTATTTGTAATATTGTCCTGTCCAGGTGCCTCTGTAATGGCATTAGTTACTGCTGCTCTGTAGGTTGCCAAGTGGATGCATGCATTATTCAGCAATGCATCACATCAAATGTGTGAGAAAACATGCCTTTTGATTACCAGTGTTTCTCAAACACTGATCCTACAATAGCACATGAGTGTGTGATCTGCATGGCAACTTCCACTGATAGCAGCAGTGTGCAGCTTTTAAATCAGGAACAGTGTGGCTTTGTGGCTTCTCATTATCCAGTGTGCAGACAAGCGTGTGGAGCTGATGATTTTGTGTTGTCTTCAATTATCAGACAGATATATCTGCTTATGTCTCCTATGCTCCAATTAGGGGATTTTCTCCCCCATGTGAATTTGAGACTTCAAAATGAGAAATTTGATTAATCTGATTAGAAAGATGTATGTATTCTAATAAATATGCATCATTTATTCCTTTATTTTCAGTAACTGCTTTCTCTAAGTCAGGGTTCTAATATGATTCAAGGCGTATATCTAGACATGTAGAGGAAACACATTCCAAAAGGACTTGTTTCCTGTCACTATTCCTGAGCTGTTCTTAGATCTCAAGCACAATCTCAACAGGTCTTGATAACGGCTTTGTGTGTAATTAGCAGCGGTGGACACTAGTAAGATGTAAATGTAATTAGTTACCGTGCTTATGTAACCCCTCTTGGTTCGCGTGTCAGATTCTCCCAAAAAAGATCATTTTCTACACCGTTTTTAGAGTTCATCCATGTGTTGTGTTTACTGCGGGTGAACATAAAGACATGTAGGTTGCATAAATACAGCTCATCCGCTCACAAAACATTTACCTCAACAGTTCAGCCGGATGTGACGAGAGAATGGCTGATGCAACTTACGTTTTTAATTTTCTCACATCACCTATAGGTGGCACTAATTCCCCTCTTCTCAAGTGTAATATATAAAAATGTGAATTACACAAACAAAATGTATATAATAGAAAGAACTATTTCACAAGCTGGAAAAATATTTTGGCGGCATTTAAAATAAATCACTTTTCTTTCACTTTCAAAGACTTTTACTTTAACTTTACTACATTTCAAAGTCAAATATCGTACCTTTTTACTCAACTTTACTTTTACTACATTTTGCAAAATCACACAAACTTGTCAAACTCTAACCGCATTCTGCAATCTATTTTCCGTAGTTGAAAAGAAGGTTTGGGGCTCATGATAATTCTGTTAATAGATTGTTGTGTTAAGACTAACATTAGTCTTTTTACATACTGTAAACAGAATTTACTAAGCAAGACTCTTGTGACAAAAAATTATAATAGAATCACAATAGATCATAGTACTTTGGATACTTAAGTACATTTGAAGACAAATACTTTTGTACTTTACCTCAAGTGAAAGTTTAAAGGGACACTTTAACTGGAGTCATATTTTACCAAGTGTATCTTTACTTTTACTCACCTGCATGATTTGTGTACGTCATCCACCACTGATAATTTGACAGAGCCCCAAAGCTAAGAAACCAAAATTAAAAAAAATGTGAACGCTTTGGACATAAAGGGAAGAAATGAATGAGGGAAGAATCGTATGTAGTGAGATGGTACACTACATGTCACCATGTGAAACAGACATGGAAAAAACTTGCCATTTTGTAAAGATACTGTAGAAACCCGAGCTCAGAATCCAACTGGAGATCCTGCAGCCATGCCATAGCAACACTTTACATTCTTTCACCTTTCTTCCTATGTGTAGTTCATTTCACTTTTGTATGTTTGTAATAATTTTTTTGTTTTTTTAACCATTTTTTGTTTTAAATTCTTTTCACAAAGGGGCTGCGATGGAAATTCATCTTCAGAAAATTATTTTCATTTGATTTTAAACATGGCAAATTTCACCATTTGACCAATTTGACTATTGGCACTTACTCAATAAAGTCTCTACATGTGAACATGTGTGTGTAAATGAATTCCTATCTCCTATTACAAAATCTAGGTGTTTTAAATATACTGTACATACTAAGGTTTGAAAAATCCTCTCACAAGACCATTATTTTTATGCTTTTCCATATGTGATTGCTGCATAAATGCTCGGTAAAGTAGATCATATTAAACGTTTTACACGTATTTGATTGCAGTGTGGACATCGCTATCATTTGCGCTTACAGCGTGCAAATATTGAATAATATTCTGTACAATAAATGTAGGATTGTATAATATGCTAATATTAAAGTGCTTTGAAAGATTGCAGTGTGCAAAAATGCAAATTTAGCCAATTATAGAGCTGGAAGAATTAACATATTTAATGTTTTTTTATCAGTTTGGAATGTAATGCAGCTCAGCAGAATTAAGGGAAATAACTCCAAAGGGGTTAAACACTTCTAAGGAAAAGTCATCCAACTTGCCATGACCTTATTTATAATCTGTTCAGCTGCTCATGAGCCAACTGCAACACATAGATACACAAGCACTGATAGCCTAGAGCAAAACACACACACACACACACACACACACACACACACACACACAGACAGACACACCCTCTATTACATTACATACAGCCTGGAGCAAGACACAGACTCACATCTCATCCTCAACAACACACATGATCTTTCTCTAGCTCAGGACCAAACCATCCACACTAAATAAAACATTAGGATATCAGATAACACCCCACGTCCTTTCATATAGACACAATATAGAGTATGACTAAAAGTGTGTGCACCTGACCATCACACCCTTATGAGCTTGCACTTATGCCAGATTCATTCCCATATGTTTTATCTATAATAACCTCCACTTCTCTAGGAAGGTTTTCCAGTAGATTTTGGAGCATTTGTGTGTAGATATGAAAAAAAGAAGGCCAAGAAGGAGGTTCATGGATGTGGTGAGGGAAGACATACAGGTAGTTGGTGTGAAAGAGGCATATGTAGAGGACAGGGTGGTATGGAAACGGATGATCCGCTGTGGCGCCTCCTAATGGGAGCAGCTGAAAGAAGAAGAAGAAGAAGAGGTGTGTAGATATGCATATTCTTACTCAGGGGTTTTCAGTTCACTTCATCCCAAAAGTGTTCGTGGGGCTGAGGTCGAGGTACAGGAGGTACAGGGTTTGTACAGGACTTTTGAAGATCTTCCACTCAAAATCTCCTCTGGCAAACCTTGTCTTTTTGGGGCTTTGGAATTGTTACGCTTAAACACATGTATGACTCTTAGTTTCAGTGCAATTGCAAAGCTACAGCACACAGAAATATTCCTCCAGTTTTGTGCCAACAATTTGGAAAAAAACGACATATGGGTAAGATGCTCAGGGGTCAACATGCCTTGTGGCCACATAGTGTATGTGTTAGAAGACAGGACTACTGATGCAGATCCTGTTTTCCCAGAATGTTGTTAGAAAGTGTCAGACTAGTGAAACCTTCAACCCCCTCTCTAAGAGTCTTACTGCAAAGTGAAAGGATTTCATCATTGAATAACATGATGCAAATGTAGTCTTTGGGCTGCTGCAGTATTTAAGGCTAAATAAAGACCCAAGTAAGCGATTTGCCCTTAAAAGCTAATCTGTTAATTCTAATATTAGACTCCTGTTTAAATTGTTCAAAAATAAGCACAGTAAAATATAATAATGTAAATAAAGTAAACATTTTCCTCAATATATTAAGTTATGAAGTAGTATTGAAGATTTAATGTGAGTGTTACACATAATTTGTATAAATATGTCATTATACATTAAACATACATAAACATTTCCAGTCACAATTGTTAATAGTGGCACATTTCAGAATTACACAAGGGATTAGCTGATATATTTTATGTTTTTATTTGCACATATTAGGAATGTTAACTGTCACAGATTCGCCATTGGTATAAAAGCGATGCATTGTTGTAAAAAAATTGTTGGCATTTGAAGAAAAGAGTGCAGGCAGGGTGGAGTGGGTGGAGAAGAGTGATAGCAGGAGTGATTTGTGATAGAAGAGTATCTGTGAGAGTGAAAGGGAAAGTTTATAGGACTGTGGTGAGACCTGAGATGTTGTATGGTCTAAAGACAGTGGCATTGAGTAAAAGACAGGAGGTGGAGCTGGAGGTAGCAGAGCTGAAGATGTTGAGATTTTGAGAAAGGAGTTTATTAGAGGGACAGTGCATGTAGGACGTTTTGGAGACAAAGTGAGGAGTATATCAGTAGGAGAATGCTGAGGATGGAGCCACCAGGAAGGAGAGAAAGAGGAAGACCAAGAAGGAGGTTCATGGGTGTGGTGAGGGAAGACATGCAGGTAGATGGTTTGAAAGAGACAGATGTAGGGGAGAGAGGGGTATGGAGACGGACGATCCTCTGTGGCGACTCCTAATGGGAGCATCTGAAAGAGGAGGAAGAAGAATTGTTTTTAACATATTTAAATTGGTAGTTTCCTCATGTGGATCTCTAATGTATCCTATTCTAATGTATCCTATCCCTGGCGAGATGTCCTTACCTCATATTTTGAGGGGCATCCAGTTCTCCCTAATGTCTGTGTGATGCCCCATTCTCTCCATTTGTTAATGATAGCCTTCATGATACTTCATAGTACGTTCTGTTTTTAACATTCTTCTTTACCCTCCCACACATTTATTATCTTTTTAACCAATGGGCCTCACTGACATTTCCACCACAGACATCTATGTCATTCGATGAGGCCAAATAAATGTCTTTATCGAACGTTTTATATTATTAACCAGCAGATCTAAAGACTGAATTTTATTAGAATAGATTTAGCAGTCTTTCGGTTTTCCTGTCCTCTTTCTCTCTCTTGAACTGGTGGGACAGCAATGGATTGCCCCTCAGTTAATCCTCCTCCTGGTGAAAGCTGGCTATTGTTATGAGCTGAGTGCTGCTTTATCTGTAGAGCCTTAATGATGCGTCTGCAAGCTCTATGAAGCTGACAAGGTCGGATCGAGCGCAATAACACATCACACACATCCACGGTAATTGACAATTATTGAATTAGAGCTGAATGAGTCAGAGTTTTCAGGTTTAACCAAAGCACTCAGGTTTAAGGTCGACCAGGAAAGCTATGTAATTGCACACATAGACCGAACACGAGCACACACAGAGTCAAGAACAGAGAGCTCAGGACTCGATTGATTCACTTACACTGTCTAAAATAGTGTGTGTTTTACAGAATAAGGATATCAATTGCAATCTGAGGGGGTGTACATATTTTTTCCTTCAAACTGGCCATAATAACAGAGTCACAGGAGTTCATTCAGACTGATATGTGATTTTTGGTGAATACAGACAGTACTGTACATTGGGGTGTAACAGATCACACAATTCTAAATACCTCGGTTTTCAAGTCATGGTTTGCTCAGCCAAAAAACTGAGCCCCATAACATTAGACCAATAAAATTGCGAACGGGTTCAGGTGAACCAATGAAACTCTTTATATTAAATCAGATGCGCTCCCACTGAATCGGGCCGCACCACATCATAAATATGGATGATGTTCCTCTGACGTTGGACCTGCCGCTCACTCGGACTGTCTACAGGAAATGCGAACCATTCGTCACGCTGAAAACAACCGGGCATGAAAAAACACACCTGTGTTCTGAGCTGCACGGCATCGGGCGAAAAGATTCACCGATGGTGATTTTTAAACGCACGACGATGCCAAAAGAAAAACTCCAGAGAGAAATTGTTGTGAAAGGAAGGAGGAAGACAGTGACAATGACTTTCTTGGTAGGCTACTGTTTAGATACAAGCCGTGTAACAGACACTGTCTTTCATTAAAGCCTGTGTAAAGTTCATTCATTTCAGTGTAGACACCTGTGGCTTATAGACAGCTGCGGTGTATTTATGTTCAAAATAAAAATCTTTGTCAAATTCAGTGCTTGAACTGCAGTATTGCGGCTTATATATGGGTGCGCTTAATACTCCGGAAATTACAGTAAATACAGTAACAAAATTAAATACTTACCATTTGTTAGGCAATACAGGTGAGTGTATATTTAAGTAGTACAGATCTGTGTGTGTGTGTGTGTGTGTGTGTGTGTGTGTGTGTGTGTGTGTGTGTGTTCTTGAAGCTGCACATAAAACGCAAAAGAATCCTAGACTGTTGTTAAAACATTATCGATGACGGAAGTAGCAGTGATTTCACACATCGTTTTTCTGGTACAGATTAATGCACGTAAATGAAGGATTGCATTCGGTACACATGTGCACCGAGATGAAGGTTTACCCAAAACAGTTGTTTACCCCATGTGCATATTTAAACTTTTTACATTATATAATCTGTACCCCTATCTTAAAAAGTCTTAAATGCTTTGAAAGCTTCTTCACTCTGAAGCTCAGATGTAGACACTCAATAGTAGATCAATCACAGCACTAATTTACCAATTAGGCTCATTGGGTTTTATAAATAAACACACATCACACCATCCCTGTCAGTGCCTCTACACTCCACTCTTTAATGAGCACACTTGCAAATCAATCTTTAATTAACACACTTTAAAGATTTACATTCATTTTTGAAGTTAATTATCTGATTTCCATTCAATCAGAGATGTTATATCAGACAGTAAAAATGTGTTCTAGATATTGAAGTTGACCTAACTTAGACTGCTACTGTTGTTCCTGCTAAAAGTAAAAATTTTGTAGTTATGATTGTGTGTGTGTGTGTGTGTCTGTATATATATATATATATATATATGTGCAAGTGGCTGCTGGTGCCTTTTGGTCTCTTGAGGAAACATTTCAGTCAGTGAGCTGTCACATCAAACTCGCTTTGCACTGCTGCGTTAAACATCTTTCGAGATCAAATGCCCTCCGAGCTCTCAATCACACAGCGGAAAAAAAAAAATCTGAAAAATATTTTATCCTGCGAACTTCACTCACTTTCAAGGGACCAAAAGAGAAGAATGATGTGTTTTATGGTGGAGGAAACGTTTGGATTTTTTTTTTCTGCTGGGGTGGTGGGGTGAGGGGTGGGGTGGTGGGGCGTTGTGCACATAACAGGTCCTGTGAAGACTTTTTTCTAAACAAAATCAAGATATGGTTCAGTTCACTTTTGCATGGGGAGTACTTCTTTAAATCAGAATGATTAAATTAAATGTGTATTAGAAAAAATGTCTTACAGTAAAACTTTACTCTTTCAGCTCAGCAGATCATCTGTCTCCATGGTCTTCAAACCAAACTCTGCATGTCTTCTCTAACCACATACATAAACCTCATTCTTGGCCTTCCCTTTTTTTCCCCTGCTCGGCAGCTCCAACCTCAGCATTTTTCTAATCATATAGCCTCATGTTCCTCCTCTGGACATGACCAAAAATCTAAATACAATGCAATACAATTATTTTGTATTTTACGATTGTGACTAGTAATAATAAGACAGAAGGGTGTCTGCAAGAGTGAAAGGGAAAGTTTATAGGACTGTGGTGAGACCTGAGATGTTGTATGGATTAGAGACAGTGGCATTAAGTAAAAGACAGGAGGTGGAGCTGGAGGTAGCAGAGCTGAAGATGTTGAGGTTTTCGTTGGGAGTGATGAAGATGGACAGGATTAGAAATAAGTTACCATATTTTTCGCTACTTTTTTCCCACATTTTGAACCCCGCAGCTTAAACAGCGAAGGGGCTAATTTATGTATTTTTCCTGGGTTTTTCCAGGTTTCACAAACTTTAAGCCAAAAAACTGAGCGATATAACATTAGACCAATAACATTTCCGAACAGAAACGAAAAAACGCACCTCACCTGTGTTCTGAGCTGCACGGCATCAGGAGAAAAAACTTCCACCGATGGTGATTTTTAAACGCACGACGATGAAAAACTCCCAAGAGAAATAGTTGTGAAAGGAAGAAGGAAGACAGTGAACAATGACTTTTTTGGACGGGTACTGTTTAGATACAAGCCGCTGTAACGCGTTTAATCTGGGT
>MU551596.1:668741-748695 GCA_024362625.1 Silurus asotus | reverse complement strand
TATATATATATATATATATATATATATATATAAAACATTTAACATACTATGACTACCTGATTGATGCAGATGATGGAAATGTTCATGATTTTAATCTCGATGTGCATGATAATCTCACAGCCTCATTATCATTATATGTATTATATATATTAATATGTAAAGAGGGAGTAGAAAAAAAGTGGACTGAACATGCAGCCTTGTGGTACACCGGTGTTTAGGATGATGGTGGTGTCATTGCCAAGACTGTAGTCTGTTGGTGTTGGCAGCAAGTGAACATTTTGTTCTCGAAGTTGATTTTAAAAGCAGGAAAAATGGGAAAGCGTAAGGATTTAAGGGAGTTTGACAAGGGTCAAATTGTGATGTTTAAACGTCTGGGTCTAAGCATCTCCAAAACTACAGCTCTTGTAATCAGAGCTCCTGGCTGTTTCTGTTCCTGCAGTGGTCAGTATCTATCAAAAGTGCTCCAAGGAAGGAACAGTGGTGAACCGGGTCATGGGTGGACAAAGCTCATAGATGCATGTGGAGAGCAAAGGCTGGATCGTGTGGTTCGATCCAACAGACGAGTTTCTGTAGCTCAAACTGCTTAAGAGTTCATGCTGTTAATAGACAATAGGTCAGGACTGATTTGGCAGCAAAAAGGGGACCAACACAATGTCAGGCAGGCGACCATAAAGTTATGCCTGGTCGGTGTAAGTGTTTATTTTCATTTTCATACCAAAGTAAAGATATATCTACTATATATCAACATATTTTGATGTAAACTGAGTTTAGAACAGAGTTTACATAAACCTGGGCCTGTTGCATCTACTGGATGTTTTGCTGATGTAATACTTTCTGTCAGTCTGATGAATTGTGATTCAGGCCTGAGACCAATTAGAGCAGGAAAAGGGCCCCTCTTGTGTTTTATCATTTTGTTAGCAAGTGTCAGGAGCAGCAGCTGTGGTGCAGTGGGACTAAAGCTTGCACGTTGACGATGCATGTTGTCTTTGGTCACTGTCCTTCAGAATCTCCACAGGAGCATTTAGTTTTTATAAATATTCAACACTGTTGTTTTGTACTTTATCCACTAGAGGTTCTTAGATTTCACTCCTGTTTTCCTGTTCTTAAAGTTATTGCTTCCACCTGTGTCTCTTTCCCTTGGTTGTATTTAATTGTATTTGTTTGCTTTATGTTTAGTTGTGCTATGGCTAGCATTTCATGCTAAGTGTCAGCTCTTATTAATACCTTGCTGGGATTTTTTGATTTGACAATGTTTTTTCTTACTGGATTACTTCTTTAGAGAGAAATATTTTATTGTAAATTCAGGGATTTTCCATTTATTCTGGAACCCTTCCTGTAACTCATGAATAGTATCAGACTCTCAGGTTCATTTCCAAGTTCTAGTCCTAACATTGTTGGTATTTCACTGTTTCTCCAGAAATAACATCTGCTTTCTGTTAGGCAAGAGGTACACTTTCTGAAATGTCCTCAGTAATATAATGGTTTATATGGATATAAAATCTGTTATGGTTATTACATAAAGGGGTAAAGGAATAAAGGAACCCCATACGCACTGAGAGAATTTTAAATACCATTAAAAATATTTAGAACAGCCAAAATGACAGGGTCTTTCTTATCTCTTCTCTCCTCTCATTTAATTTTGTACAGTTGTTCATTTTGAAAATGATTTGTTGCGACAGTGTGTTTTGTGAACTGACAGTGTTAAGAGAGAGCTTTCTCTTCTCATTAGAGTGCTTTCGAGTTGTCTGAGTTGTCCTCTGTGCAGGTAATATTGAGAACGGCTCCAGACCACAAATGTCACATTATTAATTTCATGAGAATTCTAGGTATTCTGAAAGCTTTATAACTATAGAAGGCTATTCAATGAATGAAATAAGTTTGGAAGTAAATATAAAGCTTGGAAGAAGTTTAGAATTTTAATAAAAGGGTACTGTTTGTGTCCTTTATAATAATTCATTGTTTTATATCTTCAGTTGAAGTTGCAGACATAATATTTGCTTTGAGAATGTGGATGAAGTATAGAGAAGGTCAGAAGGAATTGCATTGTATATTTGTGGATTTAGAAAAAGCGTACGACAGGATGCCAATAGAGAAGTTGTGTTATTGTAAGAGGAAGTCAGGTGTGTCATAGAAGTGTGTGAGGGTGGTGCAGGACATGGATGAGGACATTGTGACAGCAGTGAATTGTGCAGTAGGAACAACAGAATGGTTCGAGATGGAGGTTGGACAGCATCAAGGATCGGCTCTGAGCCCTTTCCTGTTTGCAGTGGTGATGGACAGGTTAAAGGAGAGGTCAGACGCTGAAGAGAAGGGAAATGAAAGGCAGTAGGAGTAAGGCAGTGTGTGAATGAGAGGGAGGGCAGTGGAGTGGTGTGGTTGCAGGGAGAAGAGGTGGAGAAGGTGGAGGAGTTCAGGTACCTGGGGTCAACAGTGCAAAGTAATGTAGAGTGTGTTAGAGAAGTGAAGAAAAGAGTGCAGGCAGGGTGGAGTGGGTGGAGAAGAGTGATAGGAGTGATTTGTGATAGAAGAGTATCTGCAAGAATGAAAGGGAAAGTTTATAGGACTGTGGTGAGACCTGAGATGTTGTATGGTTTAGAGACGGTGGCATTGAGTAAAAGACAGGAGGAGCTGGAGGTAGCAGAGCTGAAGATGTTGAGATGTCCATTAGGAAAGAGTTTATTAGAGGGAACGTGCATGTAGGACATTTTAGAGACAAAGTAAGGGAGCACTATTAAGATGTTTGTTCATGTGCAGAGCAGGGACATGGGGTATATCAGGAGATGAATGCTGAGGATGGAGCTGCTAGGCAGGAGGAAAAGAGGAGGACCAAGGAGAAAGTTTATGAATGTGGCTGACATGCAGGAGGTTGGTTTGAAAGAGGCAGATGTAGAGGAAAGAATGGTATGGAGATGGATAATCCGCTGTGGCAAACCCTCATGGGAGCAGCCAGAAGAAAGTTGCAGATATGCATATAATATGTAGAAAATAAACCTTTTGACAATCTGTATGATTCCCTCATCAACCTGCCTATTTTCAACTTCTGAAGTGAATCAGACACAAAAATGCAGCTTGTCCTGTTAACAAAAAAGCACTGGAGACTTTCCAAAATGTAATTGTCTTCTCACTTTGCTATAACAAACTAACTGTGCTGTAATAAAGCATTAGATACTGCTGTAGAATTAAATAATAGAATATAATGCTTATCAGTGGTTATTTAACCACTGGAAATATGTGGATGACATGACTATGGCCCAAAGGTGGACAGCTCATCAGCCCTGTACTCTCCAGAATACATTAAATGACCTTGGCATCTGGGTTGAGGACCATAAAATGAAACTTAACTCAAAAAAATGTAATGTCTTACATGTCTCCCGTATGAAACATTTGCCAACTTGGCCACCACTTTCTATAAATCATAATATTCTAAACACCTGTTACTCTGTTAAGATCTTAGGAGTAACCATTCAGAGTGACTTAAAATGGGACGGTCAAGTGGACCACATGTTGTCCTCAGCTAATAGAAAGCTTTTTGCTTTTCACCGGCTAAAGAAATTTGGAGTTCATGATCAAGAACTGGTTACCATCTATTCTGGGTACGTACGTCCAGTGTTAGAGTATGCGGTCCCAGTTTGGCATAACTCCTTGACCACTGATCAAATTAAAAGGTTGGAAAGAGTGCAGAAACGTGTTTGTAAAATCATACTGGGACGAAGGTACGAAGGATATTCTGATGCCCTTTCCTTTCTTGGATTGTGTACACTAGCAGAGAGACGAGCCCAATTGTGCCTTGACTTTGCTAGGAAGCTATATAAGTCTAGCTTTAAAGATTGGCTACCACCGCTCAGGGAGCAGCTGACTGGACGCCAGATGAGGAACTCTTCTAAACTGACAATCCCCAGATGCCGAACGGAACAATTCAGGAGATCACCTTTTCCATATAAAAGAGTTTATTAGAGGGAACGTGCATGTAGGACATTTTAGAGACAAAGTAAGGGAGCACTATTAAGATGTTTGTTCATGTGCAGAGCAGGGACACGGGGCATATCAGGAGATGAATGCTGAGGATGGAGCTGCTAGGCAGGAGGAAAAGAGGAGGACCAAGGAGAAAGTTTATGAATGTGGCTGACATGCAGGAGGTTGGTTTAAAAGAGGCAGATGTAGAGGAAAGAATGGTATGGAGATGGATAATCCGCTGTTGCAAACCCTCATGGAAGCAGCCAGAAGAAAGTTGCAGATATACACATAATATGTAGAAAATAAACCTTTTGACAATCTGTATGATTCCCTCATCAACCTGCCTATTTTTAACTTCTGAAGTGAATCAGACACAAAAATGCAGCTTGTCCTGTTAACAAAAAAGCACTGGAGACTTTCTAAAATGTAATTGTCTTCTCACTTTGTCATAACAAACTAACTGTGCTGTAATAAAGCATTAGATACTGCTGTAGAATTAAATAATAGAATAAAATGCTTATCTACTTGGTAAAAATCTGCCAAAATGAGGATCAATAACAGAATAAGTGCTAAAATTGCATCAGGTCTGACGCACTGAATTCAATAGTGTACAAAAAATGAAAGTTTATCCCAGTTTAGCCGGCTTTGTCTCAAAACACACATATACTATATATATGTTCATGGACACCTAACCATAAAATTTGTATGTGCTTTTTTTGAACATCTAATTCCTCACTTAATACTATTTTTTTGTTATAATAACCTCCACTTTTATGGGAAGATGTTGTGTGAGATTCATTCAGACACAAGGATGTGAGTAAAGTCAGGTACTGATGTAGGTGAGGTGAGGAGCCCTGGGGTGCAGTCAGCATTCATATTCATCCCAGAGGTGTTTAGTAGGGTTGACATCAGGGATCTATAGCAAATATTTTACCCCAACCCATGTAAAGCATCTTCATGGAGCTGGCTTTGTGTTCAGGGGCATTGTTATTCTGAAATAGATTTACATATAGTGGTTGAAGTGAAGAGAAGATTTCTTGCTTTTACATCCAAAGGTACCATAACAGTTGGAGAACCACATATGGCTGGAGAAGTTAGATGTCCCAAAACTTTTGTCCATATGGAGTATTTTAGTTTGAATATTCTGAAGTAGAATGCAAAATCTAAAAAACCCTAACCTGCTAAATTGTATAAAATAAATGGGATAATTTATTTAATTATTGCGCTTTGCGGGAGATGTTCCTAAATATACAACAAGAACCAAATATAGTGTAGAATCTGCAAAAGCTTAACACACTTATTCACAACTGCCTGCTATAATTAATGATGGTTTTAGCTGCATGGCTTTATGAGAGCGATTTACCCCAATACGAATCAAAGCATATTGTTTTGTCTGTGAAATTCAATATCAGGCCTGTTAATCTCCTCATTTCCTGTAACGCTGAATCCAAAGTCGCTTCTCTCATCGTCAGTTCAGATGTGTTTAGAGCATTAATTATCTCCAACACCACTGGATATTAGCAGAGTGGCTTTTCCTTTTCCATGGCCAGTCACTACGGAAATATGATTGAATATGGAATGCCCTCCTGATCTCTTTTACAGACACAAATGCACAAATACATGCAAAAGAAATTCAACTTTCAAATAGCAATACCCACATTATAAAGTATGTGGTGTAACCTGAAAGGTTTTATTTCCTCCAGAAACATGAGAAAAAAAAAACCCTGACATACAAATAACAGTAATTTAAGCATGGCAGAGATTTTGGGAACTCAAATGTCAGACTAAACACACCATAGAACTGGTACCAGGAATCATTTGAGCCAGTCTTTTGGATTTGCTCCTTTACCCTCGTCCTTCCTCACTGTCATAGAATTACAAATTAATCTCAATTTAAAACACGTTTGCCTCTCCAGCTCAAATTAGAGTTCCATGTCACGCTTGTGCATAGAAAATAAAGGTCGCCTGTCACTTTTACCTTCGCCAGTGTGAACGCTAATGCAGGATTAACATCCAAATATGGTCAAGTCATTGGGAATCAATAGGCGACAACCTTTAAACCAAAAACCCACTTCCTCCTGTGGGACAGCAGAGAGTCCTCAGCCTTGCTGCAAATTTAACCAAAGGTTAGACGCCTTGTATTGATGTCATTTCTATGAAAATTTGAAAAGTCTTTTCAGCCATTGCAAAAGTGAGTATTTGAATATTTTTTGCTCATGGTGTTTGTGTTTATGCCACACAAAGCTATCTTTTTTTTGTCAGAGATTGGAGGCACTTTAGTGGCTTAAATGTCACAGAATGAATAGCATGAATGTGGCAGCATCAGCCAGGGAGCCATTGGGGATATGCAACCTTCTTTTTTATTATTTAATAATCAAAACCCCATTCATGAGCATCACAGTGAAAGTAGAGATGGCAAGGCAGAGCTCATACACAGAAATGCAAATCTTAGAGGTGGAAGAAGTGAGAGGATGCCATATTGAGCCGTCCTCGTGAAGTAGGTTAAGACTTTTCACTATTCTAACCATATAGTTATAGTATTTGTTTAGGAGATTAGACTGCAATATGGTATAGCCAAGATGACAGACAACAACAATGGAATGCCAATTGTGCCAAAAGGTAACTTATAATCTATGCCAATACCTTAACGTTGACTTGTGCTTTCGCATTCTGTATTCACCTGCAATGTTTACGTATTATTACCACCAAGAATCAAAAGTGGTGCGACTGAGGTGGTTTGGCCATTGGATATATTGGTAGAAGAATGCAGAAGATGGAGGCACCAGGCAGGAGGAAAAAAGGAAGGCCAAGAAGGAGCTTTTGGATGTGGTAAAGGAAGACATGCAGATGGTTGGTTTGAAAGAGGCAGATGTAGAGGAGAGAGTGATATGGAAAGGGGATGATCCCCATAATGGGAGCAGCCAAAAGAAGAAGAAGAAGAAGAAGACTCTCCAATGCCATGTTTCAGCCAGGGAAGATAGCTTTACTTCCCTCTGTTGACTGTGAAATTAGGATGACACCACATCCTTAATCCATCCACATCCTCAAATCTCTCCCTATGAGATCAGACTATTTTTAACCCCATTTTTTAACTGTCTTCAAGATCAAGCCCAGCTACCTGCTCTACCTATAGCTGGTGCATTCAATCCTGCATCCAGCAGATGTTTTGCTGTGAGAAGACTTAATCCTCGAAGGGTTGCATAAGCATCCTTTAAGAACCCAACAACAATAGGTTGTAGTCTGAATGACTAATTACATATTCATGAGGAATGGGAGGACATTAAGCATGTTTTTGGATACTTTCTTACCACAAAGACTTAATTTGGACATCAACTCTGTATTATAAATATGATATTTTATATTTATATTGATCTGAAATTGATCTGGGCTGAAAAGTGTAAAGATAAACAGCTCACTAGAACCACTAGACCTCTTCTGCTTGAGACCTCTCAGACGGTGCAAGTGCACGTATAAAATCCAAATTAACCCTGCTTGCTCTACACACCCCAAACTAATAAATACAATAATACATTAAGCGACAGCTTCCATGTGTTCGCTCCATCAGAGTTAAATGCACAGGGGGATCCAAGTGTTTTGTTGCTCTGTCCCAGGTCTGTCAAGCCCATAATTACATATCCTGCTACATTATATAATACAGCTGCATGTAGTTGTGTGTGTAAGTGAATTTGTGTAGGGGGATGGTCTGTATGTAGGGGTACCACCCTGATCTTTTTGTTAAAGGGCATAAATATGTGAGCCTGATTGCAATGCAGAGTTTAGGTTGTTGAATTAAATTCATTTGCCAAAGTGTTTTACATTTAACAAAGAGCAGTAATCAGAATTATGCGTGACTGAATGTTCAGCCTGTGTGTGTGTGTGTGTGTGTGTGTGTGTCCTTCTCTCCCTCTCAGTTCTTAATAAATGATGGACGCTAAGCTTCTGAGTCATTTAATAACTATTCACTTACACTCCACGCTTATTCCGCTTGGTGTGTGTGTGTGTGTGTGTGTGTGTGTGTGTGTGTGTGTGTGTGTGTGTGTGTAATATAACCTGTCAGTTGTTTTATTGTAATCAATCTGTAGCCCAAGTACTTATTATGCAGTTATGGTTTCCCTCGACGGCACCCTTACAGAACAAATGCAGAAACACAAGGTGTATTTTTGTGTCTGTTGTTTTGAAGGAAGCAAAGACTCCTTTTGAAGGAGCTAAAGCTCCTCTGGTGAAAGAATCCCTTCTGATTCTTTTCACAGTACTTGTCATTTTAACAAGCATAGCTGTAATAGTGATAGTCACGCTGTATATGAATATCACTTGGACTGTCGGACCGAATAATGAGTGTAATTGTGTGTGATTGAATTGAATAGACATTGACTTGTAGTGCAGCAGAAAACACTCGACAGTTTTAAAGGAAGACGTCAAACCCCCAGGGTTTTGAGATCCTAATGTGGTGGTTATCTTTTAAAACAAATATTTTGAAGCCTTAAATTAAATATATCTTCTTGTGTTGTGTTCTGAAGATACCAAATTCATTACACACAAATTATTAATTTAGCTGGAAGTAAGTTAAAAAAAAGTCTATTCACATTCACATTGAGTTTTTCCACTACAATTACAAGGGCAAATGATGTATTCATGTCACATCGCTAACTCCAGTATGAGTAATGTGTAATTTAAATGATCATTTGTGTGCTTGGGTTCCTGTCACCCCAATGGTCTGATTCAATTCGTTTCTCTGTGTCTTAATTAATTTTGAAATGTAATATTTCATGGCTACAGATTAGATTTTGATATTATAATGGCCAGACATTACTTTTTTATTTTGAATGCATTTAATTAATCGTATAAAAAAAAACTATTGACTTTGTGTATTGCAGTAAATAAACTGAAGATATTTTATTGTTAAAAATAATTACATTAACTACATGGTGGACACAACCATTAATCATTTTTGTACTTTCCTTTTATAGTAATTACGCAATCCAAGGCCACTTGAAAGACTTCCATTCGACAGCACTCAGGAGTTTCTGTGCAAAGAGGGAAAAAAATAAATGAATACTTACTTTCTCTTCTTTTATACCATTTAATGAGGGGTGTTCAAATCCAACTGTGACTTTTGAGTTTTATAAAATAAAACTTTTTTATCAGGCAACGGGATCTTCAGCGACGGACGTACAGCCATCTTAATGTTTACACTATTCACAAGTCTTACTGCGGCTGAGCTTCTCATCATCGTACTGTACTTAAAGTCTTACGTAGATATCTGTGGGTTTTACACTTTCGTTCACAAGAAACTAAATCACCACACGCTGTTCCATGCACACTTGTCTACCATCTAGATTCTGTGGACTGGCCGTGACATGTGCAACACTGCCAGTAATACGACCCACTATCCACTTACTACTGCGTGTAGTACCACCACGCTAGCATCCATTTATATACCTGTAAAATTAAAAGTCCCGGTTTGATTGAAAGCCCCTTGTATAATACAAAGAGCACGTATAATGTAAATTCCAGCAAAAGTCTATTGCTACAATCGAACTAATGAGCTACTCACAGCACTGGTAGAGCTTGTTGACTCTGCTGATGTCATTGTTGTTCATCTCAGTGGCTGTTCCGAAAGGCACATTGGGGTCAGGGATGGGGATCATGGTGGGCAGGCCATTCTTAGAGAAAGCAGTTCTGGAATATCAAACAATATCAATATAATTATTACTTTTTTAATGTTTTTTGAAAATGTTTAGCATTTAGGTTAAATTAAAATATAAAAAAATGACTGTTAATATAAAAATGATATGAAATACACTATAGGGACAAAAGTATCAGGGTATCTGACTTTTCAGCCATTTGTGGTTCAAACTGTTACCATAAAGTTGGAGGCATGAAATTTCCTATTCACTTGAATTAGGAGACCCAAATCTGTTCCAGCATGACAGTACTCCTGTGCACAGCCAGCTCCATGAATATACATGGTTTAGAGTGGAAGATCTTGAGTGGCCTGCTATAAAGCTCAGACCTCAACCCTACTCAACACCTTTGGAATGAAATGGAATGCCGACAGCACCCCAGGTCTACTCACCTCAGCCTTTACTTTAACACCCTTGTGACTACATGAACAAAAATCTTCACAAGCACACTCCAAAATGTAGTGGAACATCTTCCCAGAAGAGTGCAGGTAATTATAACAGTAAATGGAAACTTCAAAAAGCACATATGAATCTTATAGTCAGGTGTCAACAAACGTTTTAGTTTGTAGTTGTAGTTTGTAGTTGCTTGGTGATTTACTGACTTGTGGTATTGCATGACAGAGTTGTAGTCATAAGATGTATCCTGGTTCAGAGTGGCCTTCTTGTTGAAGTTGTGCTCCTTGCCTTATTAGGAAATACATAAAAAAAAAAACAGTAAATAGAATATAGAAATAAATTTTGTTATAAACGTATCACTCAAAATGCATAAATTCTGCCTTTGTACCCTCAATGATGTTCTCCCAGGCAACACGGATGTAGCTGTCTCGGTCACTGCGAGTCTGTTCATGATTAAAGCCCAGAGCATGAAGAAGCTCATGCTGGACGGTATCATGGTAGACACATCCACTACGAGCCAGGGACAAGGTCTGGGCATAACCTGTGCGTCCAATTTTAGAGTAGCATCTGTGAAAGAGCATAGGATTTAATAGTAATATGTTGTGTTGCTTTTTATTTTAAGATTTAGCTCCTTTGTTCATTTCTTTCGATATAAGAATCGTAAGTCAACAAAAGAAAACTGAAATTTCGACTGCTGGAAATGGAAACTTGGGTGCAATTATTAATAACATTTCTAAGAACTTCCAAAAAACAAAATGTGCATGGAAATAATGCTGCTATAGTGTGGAGTAGAAAGCGTGTACAGCTAAACAGGGTCCTCATTTTGAGAAAAGTCCAATGGTGAACAGTAAAAAGATGTATGTAATTCGTTTCTGTAGTTAAGCAGCTTTTTTTATTTTTTGCATTTCTTTACTTTACTGAAGTATTCCCATTTAGGGAGACATTTACTTTTAACACATTTCAAAGGCTAATAAATAATAATTTTACTCAACTAAATCAGTCGTTCCTTTTTATTTTTGAGGATAAAAACTTATCTGGTCAAACACGCAGCGATCCACCAATCAGGGTCGAGCGCAAGCTCTGTTTTGAACTTGTTTTGACTTGTGGCATCTACTGTTCACTAACATACAGTTTAGCGTCACTTCAACTGTAAGCAGAACATTTCGAGAGAAATAAATGATGGAAGAAATTCCTGACTCGAACTCGCCACAACACCTGTGATCTTATGTGCATGATTTTATTTTTAATTAGTTGAAAAGAAGATTTTTGGCTTATGATAATTTAATAGAAAAAAATCAGTGTTTGAGTCATTAATATCATTCTATTAATAGATCAGTTTGCTGAGAGTCACACTTTTGCTGAAAAAAAATGATAAAAGGAACATTTTAGGCATAATAAATTATAGTATGTTGGATACTAAAATACATTTGAAGGCAAACTCTTTTGTTCTTTTACTCAAGTGAAATTTTAAAGGGACACTTTTACTTTTACTGAGGTAAAATGTTATGTTTGTGTACTTCATTCAACACTGGGAAAGTCATACATGTGCATACCCAGAGAGAGACTCAATACTGATGTAGTCCCTCTCATTGGAGCGTGGAATAAAACGGATGCAGGTGACGGAGGAGAAAGAATCAAGGCCTCGCTCAATGATCTGTCGCTCCCGATCAGCTGAGGGAGTACAGAGGACCATTTAGTTCAGTCAATTCTCTCCTTGTGCTGTCACTTAAATATACAGTAAATATGCAATGTTTTAGCACTAAATTATATAATACCACTAACTGTGTATCTAAACCTGCTCAAGAATCAAAATAAGGTTTTATAAAATTATTCCATTTTCTGATTATATTTTTATTATAATAGTTACATAATATATATCATAGAAAGAATATATCCACATCTTGGACGTACTGTATTGGTTGGCGATTACATAAGGTATGTAGACTCTTCCGTTAGCCGATTTTGGCCACATGCAACCGCGAGAGGTGCAGGGATCAGCGTTTTTCTCACTATCATCAGAAACAGCAATGTCTCCTTCGATCAGCTCCGGTTCGTCTACACCATAAACTAAAACATGTAACAAAGAGGGTTCATGATATTTTCAATATTCGTTTCATTTCATTCATATTCTAGATTCTTATATATTTCTTACTACTTCAGTAATCAAGTTGTTTCGTATAAAATATCAATGCTAGGATAAAACTTTATAATAACCATACATAAATAGGCATGTACTAATCCTCTTCTTCTTCTTTTTTCGTCTGCTCCTATTAGGGGTCGCCACAGCAGATCATCCGTCTCCATCTGCCCCTTTCAAAACAACTACCTGCATGTCTTCCCTCACCACATCCATAAACCTTCTCCTTGGTCTTCCTCTTTTCCTCCTTCCTGGTGGCTCCATCCTCAGCATTCTCCTACTGATATACCCTATGTCCCTCCTCTGCACATGTCCAAACCATCTCAATCTCACCTCTCTCACTTTGTCTCCAAAACGTCCTACATGTGCTGTCCCTCTAATACACTCATTTCTAATTCTGTCCATTGTCGTCACTCCCAACGAAAACCTCAACATCTTCAGCTCTGCTACCTCCAGCTCCACCTCCTGTCTTTTACTCAATGCCACTGTCTCTAAACCATACAACATCTCAGGTCTCACCACAGTCCTATAAAATCTCCCTTTCACTCTCACAGATACTCTTCTATCACAAATTACTCCTGCTATCACTCTTCTTCACCCACTCCACCCTGCCTGCACTCTTTTCTTCACTTCTCTAATACACTCTACATTACTTTACACTGTTGACCCCAGGTACCTGAATTCCTCCACCTTCACCACCTCTTCTCCCTGCAACCGCACCACTTCACTGCCCTCCCTCTCATTCACACACATGTACTCTGTCTTACTGACTTTCATTCCCCTTCTCTCCAGCATGTACCTCCACCTCTCCAGGCTCTTCTCCACCTGCTCACTACTCTCACCACAATTCACAATATCATCCGCAAACATCATAGTCCAGGGAGACTTCTGTCTGACCTTGTCTGCATTTATTAATATGTAATATGAATTAAAAGTGCACTATTGTGATATTGTGATTACGATAAAATAAAAGTTATTACAAACACATTTGGATGGTGCTGAATTATCGTCCTCATGGAATGCACAAAGGCACAAAAATAAACACCTGTTTTCACCTGATTATTCATTCTTTTCTCATCAAATCTACCCAGAAACAGGTGTTTATTATTGTATTCATTGATTAACAAACATGTACTCACATGGAATTGAGGTGGCTGTTGTTCACACATGAATTCATCAGACTCATGGTGTAGTTAATGTTTTATTTATTAGTTTACATATTAGTACAGGCTTATTTATGTACTGTTATTGTCAAGTGTTTCTGATGCTAGTTTATGGGTAAAGTTGCATGTTGCTGGTGTAAATAATTGTTGTGTGTGTGTGTGTGTGTGTGTGTGTGTGTGTGTGTGTGTGTGTGTGTGTGTGTGTGTGTGTGTGTGTACATACCGGTGTTACTGTTTACTCTCTCGATCCGCTCTCCCACAGACAGATGAGCAAGTGGATCCTTACCAGCTATCAGACAGAACGTCAGCATATTGAATAACGGCTCATTGATCATATTTTTGTTTATTCTGTATTAAACACTAATTCCATTCAGAAGGCACCTGCGCTCTGATTTATTCTCTAAACTCAGTTTAAATGCATGTGTTGCATGTAAACATGTTTAGGCTACAATTCTGGCCATCAAGGAGGACTAGAAAGTGTACTATTCATTCAAAATACTGTTCAGTGAAAGAGTATCCTAAAAGAATACATCTTCTATGGCAGATGCCTCCAAAATGGAATTTTATACGTATTGATAAATAAGTAATGAATCAGTAAAGCACATGACTTACCATTATAGACAGAAAGCAGACATAAAAAAACAAAACAGAAAACAATTAAAAAGTGGCATGCAGAAAAAAAAAAACTTTTTCTTTAATTATTTCACACTTAATGAATCTTGCAGAAAATTCCAGCTCAGTTTGACAAGCTACAGTAGGAGCTGCTAACCCAGGTCAAGGTGGTGGATCACCTTTGCCAGACTAATAAGGGAACCGGAAAATAACGCACCCCATGACAAAGATGGTCCACCAGTTTGGCCTTTGTTTAGGCAGCTGTTAGCTGGTCCGACCATGATACATTTTTTTAGTATAGAAGATGGTGAATAATTTTCAAACAGGTGCTTAGGTGTTTAGATGATTAGATGATTTACAGCTTTGTGTATATGAAAGTGATGGTAAGATTGGCAAAGGATCAAATGCAATCCATTGATAAAAAATAAATAAATACAAAACTATTTATTTATATGTACTTATTAGAACCTGCTCTATACTATTCTTATTTAGAAAGTGGCGAATAATTTCTGACCAATATTTAATTCAGGGTGGAGGTTGGACTGCATCAAGGATCAGTTCTGAGCCCTTTCCTGTTTGCAGTGATTATGGACAGGTTGACGGACGAAGTCAGACAGAAGTCTCCATGGACTATGATGTTTGCGGATGATATTGTGATTTGTGGTGAGAGTAGGGAGCAGATTGAAAAGAGCCTGGAGAGGTGGAGGTATGCGCTGGAGAGAAGAGGAATAAATGAAAGTCAGTAGGAGTAAGACAGAGTTTATGTGTGTGAATGAGAGGGAGGGCAGTGGAGTGGTGCGGTTGCAGGAAGAAGAGGTGGAGAAGGTGGAGGGGTTCAGGTACCTAGGGACAACAGTGCAAAGTAATGGAGAGTGTGTTAGAGAAAATGAGAAAAGAGTGCAGGCAGGGTGGAGTGGGTGGAGAAGAGTGACAGGAGTGATTTGTGATAGAAGAGTATCTGTGAGAGTGAAAGGGAAAGTTTATAGGACTGTGGTGAGACCTGAGATGTTGTATGGCATTGAGTAAAAGACAGGGGGCGGAGCTGGAGGTAGCAGAGCTGAAGATGTTGAGGTTTTCATTGGGAGTGACGACGATGGACAGGATTATAAATTATTTTATGAGAGGGACAGTGCATGTAGGACGTTTTGGAGACAAGGTGAGTGAGGCTAGATTGAGATGGTTGGAAATGTTCAGAGGAGGGACATATCGGTAGAAAAATGCTGAGGATGGAGCCAACAGGAAGGAGGAAAAGAGGAAGGCCAAGGAGAAGGTTTATGGATGTGGTGAAGAAAGACATGCAGGTAGTGGGTTAAAAGAGACAGATGTAGTGGACAGAGGGGTATGGAGACGGATGATCCGCTGTGGCGGCCCCTTATGGGAGAAGCCGAAAGAAGAAGAAGAAGAAGAAGATTTAATATGTAGATTGAGTTTTCTTTCTAAACTGTTTCTCAAGCGAGTACTTTCAGCACCATTGCTGCTACATAAATATGACGTATCACAACAATACGGAAGCTGAGGCTTGTCATGAGAGTCATATAGAATCTAAATTATCATGGCAGACGTTAAGCTGCATCTTCGTGGAGACAGAACAGTAAAAAACTCTGGTTTTATGTAATATTTTATTTTATTTATTTTTTGTAGTACAAAGGCCTGTTTGTGAAAGGGCCATGCGTTAGAAGTCAGTAAAATGATGATTTGTGAACTAGCTGTATAATATTGAAATTCATAGCGTCAAATTATTTTTTCCGATTGCATCATATTGCATTTAATCGCATTGAAATGCACCGCTTCTTAATAGGGATGAATCGTATCGCATCGCATCGCATCGCATCGCATCGGAAACTGCTTTATATGTATCTTAAATGTAGTGATGGTTGGCAATGCCTCAGGTATGGAGAAGCACATTCCTAGTATATAATACTTTGAATATCTGCAATATCTGCATGTATGTCTCTCACCTTATCTGCAGAACATTGCAGCAGCAGAGCCAAAAGAGCCACAGTCACCTTACACACAAGCATGTTGGCAAATGCCCTGTAGAGGGAGACACAAACATTAGTCTTGGGCTTGGTATGGTTCTGCCCTGCTCCATGTGAATCATGAAGGGTCTGAAATGTTGTTACCAAGGTGTTACTTTCAATCATAATGAGTAGGACTACAAGCTGGGCAGAAGTTTATAGGATGGTGGTGAGACCTGCTTTATTGTACAAGTTGAGGAGAGACATGGGGTATATTGGTAGAAGAATGCTGAAAATGGAGGAAAAGAAGCCAAGGAGAAGGTCTATGAATGTGGTGAGACATGGGCGGAAGGGGCCCTGCTCACTGGCCCAGGAAGTGGCAGCTTGGTTTGGCTGGGATTTGAACTCTTGACCATTGAATCCAAAGCCCCACACCTTAACCACTACGCTACCACCTCCTCTCTTTAGTGCATTAACTTAATATCTAGTAGTGTTTGGCAAGCACAATCTAAGCCAAGAGCATAGTCCATGGAGTACTGAAACCTGAATATGATGGGGGGACAAGACCAAGACCACATCTGATAATGTCCACGTCAAGACCAAGACCAGACTATCTAATCTGTGCTAATTTTCTGTAACCCCTCCTTGAACTTTCATTTGAACTATATAACATTTTCTTTGAATGATCTAAGAAGACATCTACTTTGGCTTTATAAGTTTGTACAGATAAGTACACAAGACATCCATATCCCATGCTAAGCATAGCTCAATCTGCTAGCAAATGCTGCAAGTTAATCCTGTTTTGCTTCATTACATTGAAAGCTGGAGGTTTACTGAACACATTGGAAGCTTTGATGTACACTAGGAACTTCTACCGCATGTCCCCCAGAAGAACATGGGTTTACATTTCTAGTTCCTCTCACGATCCTTATGTCATTTCTAAATAGGTTTTTCATTACCACTGTTCTTTATTAGTGAGCTAAATCCACATCAAGTCTGTAAAGCTGCTTTGTCACAATATTTGTCGTTAAAAGCACTATAGAAAATGAAAATAAATCAAATTGAGTCCATATACAATGAAAAGGAAAATGTGCCATTGGCGAATCTAAGATACGTACATGCAGGACTATTTTATATGTAACTCAAACGAACTAATTTGAGGTGTTGGTAGAGGAGGTGCTCTTACCTCAAATCCCCAGGAAGAATTAATGCAGTCGCAGGCAGACAGCAGCATTTTATACCCGTTCTGTTTATTCGGTGTGATAAACATATCACTTGTATATAGTGCAGCAGCTGCTCATTCATGAGAAAAGAGTATCTAAGAAGTAAAAAAAAGTTATACTTTTATTAGAAAAAGTAAATAGATGCCGAAGGTTATCGGTTTTAAATAAACAAAGGCAAAGAACAGGTGCAGTTTTTCCCTGATCCCTGACATGGGTTCAAGCATTAGTTTTGACGTATGTCGATTATTTTTTTTAGAGCATTCCTTTCCAAATGAATGTTGATAATCATTCTTATCAATCAGCTTGGTATTTTGTTCTAAGACGTAACATTTATATAATAAATTTACATGTAGTTGTAATTTATACATTTGTATAGCCATGGATATATGGAGATAGAAATCTTCAAACTATCATGCTATAGCAGGTTGGATCATGTTTTGTACGGCTTTTCAATAGACCCAGAGAGAAAAGGCATGCAGGAACCTTGTTATACAACTTGAATTTTTTTTGTTTGTTTGTTTCTCTAATGCAAGCCGAAAATGCGCTGAATTATGGACAATGACATGATAGTTTACTCTTAGTTGCTGGGTTCTCTGAGAGCTCTTACAGTAAACATGTTTCTGAAGATAACCAGTCCTGCAATACCAACAGTTCAGCTTTAAAGGATCTACAACCAGTAGAGTAGCCAGAAGGTGAAGGTGGAGAAACAATTTCAGGGTTAATTAGAAGCACAAGAAGAGCAGCTGGGAGTAAATATGGATATTTCTTAGATCTTTCAGATTCCATATTTAAACTGTAGAAAGATGTTTCTGTTGTCCAAGCAAAACATATGCCATTGGATAATTAAAAATGTGAATTCCTAATTTGATTTCATTTGAATGCCAGATGGAAATGGACATGGATTCTTGTAACCTGCTGACTGTAAATTGATTTAATTCACAACATAATGGCTATCTTTTTTTCAAGAAATTAGAATGTTCCATGCTGTAGCAGGTTGCATCACGGTTTAGGTACAGAACTCTTTAGTATGAACAAATATATTTTCCATACAGAAGAGATGGGAAATGATGCATGGTAATGGTTTCCTCCAATACAATCTTAGAAAGCATTAGTCTCAGTTACAGACAAAAGACAGACCTGGTTACAGACACTGTTACTGTTCACAGGTGTTTTTTTTTTCTTGTGTTTTCTCTGTAGGTACAATGTTATGCTTCTATTTTAAGTTAAGTTCTGTTCCTGACATTAATATGATTAAAGGCTTTGAGTCATTACAAAATCCAGATCATGTCATAATGCAGGTACAGATTGGATAATAACTCACTTTCCTGCTCTCTGTTTTCCAGGGGTCAATTTCAATGGCTTGACATGGCAGATAAGAGAGGTAAGAGAATACGTTTAATACACACACACACACACACACACACACACACACACACACACACACACTTAATTTAAACAGCATAATTACTTGAAAACATTCGCAAGAATATTTTGTCTTCATGCTCTATGTTGAGTTTGGTTTCATTAATAGTAAACATACATTTGCATAAAACATCCATATTTGTCCATGTCCATGTTGGTTAGAGTATAAAAACTTGAAAAGTATTACTTTCAGGTACATTAAGAACAGAAACTATTGTGCGATTAAGTTGTAATTAATCACGAGTTAACTCACGACAATAATGCAATATAATTATATATATTATTTTACAGTAAATTGCAGAAGTAGGTTTTGGTCATAGAAGTGTTTATTTTTACAATTAAGACATGGAAAGTAAATAAACAGAATAGAAATCTAAATCAATATAAAATCTAATCAAATATTCATCCAAATCAGTATTTGGTGTGACCATCCTTTGCCTAAAAAACAGCACCAATTCTTCTAGGTACATTCAAGTTTTTGAAGAACATCTTTATATAGGTTTTTCCAAACATCTTGGAGAATTAACCACAGATCTTCTGTAGGTGTAGGCTGCCTCCAATCCTTTTGTCTCTTCATGCAATCCCAGACAGACTTGATGATGTTGAGATCAAGGCTCCGTGGGGGCCAGACCATCGCTTCTAACTGTCCTTGTTCATCTTTATCATGTATTTCCTTTGTTAAATCAATCAGATCTGTTTTATTTTTTTACAATATTCGATAAGAGTCCGTCTTTTTTTTTACTTTACCTATGATAACTTTTAAGTGGGTCAGAATTTTGGATTCAGGTTGTAAGTATATAAGTTTTTATTACATGGTTGATCACCTTTTAATTGGTTAAATCTGTCAAATGTGTTGGACTTCATGATTGGACAAGTTTATTCAGTTCCACCAACAAATCAAAGATCAGGGCTTTGTGTTGGACGCCAGTTGTCAGTTGAAAAAGATTGAATTCTCTTAATTTATGTTTTTATGAGTTTCCTCAGTATTTCTAGATAATATTTTGTATAATATATTTGCACTAGTATCTTTTCTAAAAAATAAAAAAACACCCCACCAAATGATGCTGCCACGCCAATGCTTTAGAGTTGGGGGCGTTCTTTTGTTTAAAAGACTCATACGTTTTCATCCATACTTGTTCTGACCATGATGATGGCTACACAGTTAAAATATGGCATCTGAACAGAGAACAGTTCTCCAGAAGACTGGAGCTTTGACCTGCTCATCACATGATGGCTCTTGTTACATTTGGCTTGAAGGAAGGGCTTCTTATTCACACGTGCCTTAGCAATATACAACTCCAAATGATGGATGTTTATATTTGTGTTCAATACCTCAAACTCCTTCACCAGTTCCATTGTTGCTGTTTTAGGGTTCAGGTGAACCTCTCAGACAAAAGTTCTTTTATCTTTGACTTACCAAAAGAAATGTATTGTGATTGGATTTAGCTGTTCTGCTTCAACCATAGGTCTAAAATCTCTGCTGGAAATCTCTTTCAGACTTCCACATTCTGGTATGGGCAGTGAAATTTGTTTGAAAACCTCAAGGTAAAGGGAGTCCAAATTGCAAATCCCAAAGGCTGAGTAAATCCCAATACTCAAGTCAGGCAAATGGGTTAAAATTGTGTATCACACTGCTGGGTTGTAAGTGTAATTAATAACCAAGATGTCTCAGAAGAGAGAAGGTAGAAATGTTTGGCTTAATAAGTACGGAGAGTACACCATCATGTGGTTGATTAAAGAACAGCAGATTAGTTTTATGATCCATGTTATCTATAATCATTTTGTTTTTATCATTCATGTAGTTGATATAAAAAGTCCTAAGAGGCCATGCGTCATATTTTTTCCTTTCTTGTTTTCTCATGATCACGACTTTCTTGTGATTTCAACATAACAAAAGTTGTTTCCTCGTGATCAGCCCTTAATTTTTCTGTGTATTTGGCATAAGAGCATGTTCTAGAAGCAGCATCATGGATAAAAAGTATAACCATGAGAAAACAAGAAAGGAAAAAAAACACTACAATCAATGACCTCTTTAGACTTCGTAAATTGAATAGTAGGATTGAATCAATATTGAAACACTGACATGAATTCCTATCTATAATTTGACACTTTATAACCCTCTTCTACTATCATGTTTATCTATGTAGGAACTTTGTGGACAGCAGGATAGCAACATTACAGGCAGAATTTCTTCAGTTTCTTTTAAAAGACAACACAGACCCAATGGACCAAGTGTTGATAACTACATCTCGCCAGTCCATTTTCCAGCATTCAACTGGAGCAAACCCGAACAAGCCTCTCATCGTGTTACCAAACGCCATCGGAAGCTTCTCAAGACAAGCTCAGCAATTCGGTCACTCTCCAACTTCTCATCATTATCTTCACCTACACCCAAAAGCTGGCAGCACTTTTATCATATGCAGAAGGCTCGTCACAAGCTGATCGAGGAAGTCTGTGCCAAATATCGGAGCAACATCTCGCAAACAGTAACATCGCACCATGTGTCTCGAATTTATGTAGAGGACAGGCACAAGCTGCTTTACTGTGAAGTCCCCAAAGCAGGCTGCTCCAATTGGAAGCGAGTTCTGATGGTGCTTGCTGGTGTTGCGTCCTCCACTCAAAAGATAAACCATGAGACTGTTCACTACAGCAACCACTTAACACGACTAGACAGCTTGGACCAACATGCAGTTTCTGAGCGTCTCCGCTCCTACACCAAGGTGCTGTTCATCCGGGAGCCGATGGAGCGTCTGGTCTCAGCATACAGGGACAAATTTGAGAGCCCAAACTCCTACTACCATCCAGTGTTTGGCAAGCCCATAATCTCCAAGTACAGGGTGAATGCATCAAAATCAGCACTCAGGACAGGAAGTGGGGTCACTTTTCAGGAATTTATCCGTTACCTGCTGGATGTACATCGTCCCATAGGTATGGACATCCACTGGGAGCCGGTAAGTCAGCTGTGCAGTCCATGCCTGCTCGACTATGATTTCATTGGCAAATTTGAGACCATTGAGGAGGAAGCAAACTTTCTGTTGCATAGGGTGGGTGCTCCAAAAAACCTCACGTTCCCCACTTTCAAGGACAGAAACCCTGAAGCGGCGAGGACTTCCACACGTATCACGCAGCATTACTTCACACAGCTCAGTGCCTCCGACAGGCAGAGGGTTTATGACTTCTACTATATGGACTATCTAATGTTCAACTATTCCAAACCTTTTCATGATGTGTATTGAATAACTGATTGAACTCTTGGCATTGTCATAGCTGTTAATGTATAGAATTTCAAAAACGACTAGATTAATACATTGTGACATTTACTTAGTAGTATTTCATTCCAGCTGCTGTCAATAAAACGTGTGATTGCTGCACGCTAAATTAAAACAGAGCACTAAAAATTATGACAAAAAAAACTAATTCACGACTCACTTTCATGATGTTAAAATGTAACTATAATATTGTATCATTGTAAAAAGTGTCATTCAGATGACTATATATTTTTCTATGTATTTGTATAATGGCTTTATGTGTAGTTGTAGGTGTGAACATAATTATTAAGAAAACTTTGTCAAGAGATGCACATACAGAGCTGTGTCACATGCAAATTTTGTCTCAAATAAGGTAGTTTAGAAGACATACCCACCTTCCAACCAAACAGGAGACAGTAGTCCTGACACAAATCCACACACTGCTCAGGGAGATTGAAAACAGGTGATATGAATATAGGTGGGAAAGAGATGGGTTTGGGTATTACTCTTAACTACCCCTCCATCCCAATGCAGACCCACACTAAACTACACACTGATGACATTACTGCAAGGAGGCATCCAACCAGCTATTATTTTTGCTTTATTGGCAGTTAAAATGTAGACAGTGCTCCTAAATGTCAACATATAACATTGGTGTAATCTGAATGTGGTTGAGAAAATAGTTTTCTCTAATTTTTAACTTGCCACAGGATACTTGGAGTCCAGGACTTACATACTAACAGCGTTATTTACTTTTATTTATTATTTCTTTCCTTACAAAGAAAAATATTTTTAAATAAAATCTGATCTCCAAATAAAAACAAGAAAAAATCTGATTTTCAATTGGAAAATCTCAAACCCTAAACCTCATAAATCGTACTTCTAACATTTGACCCAACACTAACACCTAACTCCTAACCCCGCTGTAACCCAGACCTCCTAACCTTAACACCTAACTCTACATGAACACATAATCACCTAACACTACCCCCACCCTAACGCTTAGCCCCTAATCACAACCCCACTCTAAACCTTAACCTCTAACCCTAACATTTAACCACTTAATCCATTTTAACCCTAACCCTACACGAACCTCTCTCCAAACCCAACCCCTAAGCATAACATCTAACTCAACCCTAACACCTAACCCAAATATAACCCTAACCCCTTTACACTAACCCCACTCTAACACTAACCCTAATCTAACCGTAACCCCAACACAAACTCCACTCTAACCCTAACTCCTTTACACCAATCTAGACTAGCTCTAACCCCTTAACACTAACCACACTCCAACCATAACCCCAACACTAACCCCACTCTAACACTAACCCCACTCTAACCCTAGCCCTAACCCCACTCTAACCTCAACTCCACTCTAACCCCACTCTAGCCCTAACCCCCTAACACTAACACAACTCTATCCCCACTCTAACCCTAACTACCTAACCCTAAACCCACTCTTACCCCAACCCCATTTTAACCCTAACCCCCTAACCCTAACCGCACTCTAACCATAACCCTCTAACCCCACTCTAACCCTAACCCCCTAACTCTAACCCCACTCTAACCCTAACCCCCTAACCCTAACCCCACTCTAACACTAGCCCCACTCTTACCCTACCCCACAACCCAACTCTAACCCGAACCCACTCTAACACTAACCTCACTTCAACCCTAACTCCTTTACACTAACCTAGACTAGCTCTAACGCCTTAACACTAACCACACTCCAACCATAACCCCAACACTAACCACACTCTAACTCCAACTCTCTAACACTAACCCCAGTCTAACCCCAAACAAATTTTTACCCCACTCTAACAGTAAACCCACTCCAACCATAACCTTAACACTATCCCCACTCTAACCCATACCTCTTTACACCAACCCCAACCCCACTTTAACTCTAACCCCTTCAGACTAACCCCAGTTTTACCATAACCTCTTTACACTAACCCCAGTCTAACCCTAACCCATTTACACTAACCCTAACCCCTTTACACTAGCCTCAGTCTAACCCTAACCCTAATCTAACCATAAACCCAAAACAAACTCCGTTCTAACCCTAACTCCCTAACCCTTACCCCACTGTAACCCCAACCCCACTCTAACGCTAACCTTAACCCCACTCTAACCCTAACTTCACTCTAACCCCCCTCTAGCCCTAACACAACTCTAACCCCACTCTAACCCTAACCAACTAACCCTAACCCCACTCTTACCCTAACGCCCTAACCCCACTCTAACCTCATTTTAACCCTAACCCCCTAACCCTAACCCCACTCTAACCCTAAACCTCTAACCCCACTTTAACCCTAACACCCTAACTCTAACCCCACTCTAACACTAACCCCCTAACCCTAATTCAACTCTAACTCTAACCCACTCTAACACTAACCCCACTCTAACCCTAACCCCAATGTTACCTTACCCCCACTCTAACACTAACCCCACTCTTACCCTCCCCCCCTAACCCTAACCCCACTCTGACCATACCCCCAGTCTAACCCTAACCCCTATCACTAACCACACTCTATCCCACTCTAACCCTAATGCCCTAACCCTAACCCCACTCTAACTCCAACCCCAAGCTAACCATAACACCAACACTAATCTCAATCCAGTCCCAACCCCAACAGAACCCCACTCTAATGCCAACACTAAACCTCACTCTAAGCCTAAGCCACTAACATTAAACTCAATATTACCCTAACCCCCTAAACCTAGCCCCAACTTAAACACTAAGCCACTAACAATAACCCCACTTTAACCCTAACCCCACACTAACGCCAACCTCCAACCCCAACCCCACTCTAACGCTAACTCCTTAACCCACATCATGTTTTGTGGCTGTTTGATAAATGCTAATATGCTATGATGGCCAACACACACACACACAAATACAATTTACCATTGTTAGTAAGGACAACACCCAGGATTTATATATCTCTCTTCATATTTTGCCAAGTTGGCTCTGTTGCCCTATATTGAAGAGTGCCAGTTTACAAAGATACTTTGATTGGATGCTTTTACTTGTCTTGCTTTTACAACACCACACACACACACACACACACACACACACACACACACACACACACACACACACACACACACACACACACACATGTAGGATTGTATCTGTTGTTGAAAAAGACTTAGATCATTGATGTCCAAATTAAAAAGTACACACTTTATAAGCATCCATATATACAGAAATTATGGACTGTGTTTCATCTCTTAATAAATATATAAATAAACATGCAAGTGAAATATATAGAGATATAACATATGGGTGTATAATGCAACTGTATGCATATATGTTGGACATATATGTTTTTGAGTGATGTAAGGATATACAATTATAATAATAATAATAATAATGATAATTATTATCATTATTATTAATATGTAAAGTATTTAAGTTACTGTATGTGTGAAAGTATGGAAGTCCAATGTCCACTGAAGACACACATTAATATAGAATGTTCTCAATGCTAAACAAATGTGAATCTTTTTCAGCGTAAACATAAAGATTCCCTTTGCCTTATTTTTGCGTTGCCATTTAAGTGACATGAGGCAACAAGGTATTCAAGTGGTGAAATTATCTCTCTCTTTTAGATTGAGCTAATATATGTTGCTGTATATTCTTGTATATTATGTGGCTATTTTTTGTTGTTGTTATTTTTTTTTTGTCAGAACCACCAACTCAGCTCTTCATCGCTCTCTTCTGTTGGGATTGGCTGCTGTTCCTTTAATATCAGATTGCCAGTGGTGGAACGGTGCACACAGGGCCACATGTACAGTACAAAGCTGTTTGTGTTTGTATTAAGCAAATAAAAACTCAACAAATTTACTAAAGTTTAATAAAACTGATTTCATACTTACATCTGTATGTTGCTGAATAACAGTTTTGTGCACATTGTCGAAAATGTGAATGGCACAGCTCACTTACATTTTTTGATGGCCACAAGACATAAAAGTTCACTGAGTGGAGAAAACCACAAAATATTTGCTAAACTGTAGCTATACCATACCTCTTTTGTCTTTTGTCACATCCAGGACAATAGCCATAAACACAGGATCTCTGAAGGGTCTTCATGCTGAGCCCCATGCTCTACATACTTTTCACCCACGCAGAACAACAACATCATCAAATTCACTGATGACTTGACAGACACAGGACTGATAATGGAAGTTGATGAGTTAGTGTACAGAATTAAAGTGGAGTCAGGACATCATAGACACCCACAGCATAGTCCCTAGCAACACTCCTATTATCAGATGGATTCCAAAGCCAGGACTTAAAGGTTGAAAATATTTTCTGAACAACATTTATTCACTCGAGATCTTTCAGTCCAACATCCAACTCCGACAGAAACTTTGTCAAACTGAAACATGTCCAGGCCTGAAGAGGGGTGACAGGGAGAAAGAAATATCTATTATTGTGTATCCATACTGTTATACAGGTATAAAAAAAAAGCATATGAATGTGAAGGTCAGGTTTCAAGGTCAGAATAGACTCTACAGCTACTGGGTTGTGGATCGGTACCCGGCACTGGACCATTTGATACCAGGCCAAAACATTTCCACCAATGCCAAATGTCTGCACTTGTTTTAGTCATGAATTAGTTTTTTTTAATGCATTGATAAAATTCAGTTAATGCGTTATGGTTATTTGAGTTACATTTTTATTACATATGTAATAATTAAATGACTAATTAGATCATATATGTATAATCAAAGGTGGGCAATAACAAAGTAAATGTCCACTTAAGTACTTACTGTACACTTACTTTACTTAAGTAGCTATTTCGTGTATATGTACTTTACTAAAGTATTTCCATTTGGGGAGACTTTTACTTTAACTTCTCTACAATTTCAAAGTCAAATATCTTACTTTTTACTTAAATTACTGCAAGAACAGCGCATACTATATACAGTACAGACCAAAAGTTTGGACACACCTTCTCATTCAAAGAGTTTTCTTTATTTTCATGACTATAAAAATTGTAGATTCACACCGAAGGCATCAAAACTATGAATTAACACATGTGGAATTATATATGGAATTATATACATAACAAAAAAGTGTGAAACAACTGAAAAAATTCATATTGTAGGTTCTTCAAAGTAGCCACCTTTTGCTTTGATTACTGCTTTGCACACTCTTGGCATTCTCTTGATGAGCTTCAAGAGGTAGTCACCTGAAATGGTCTTCCAACAGTCTTGAAGGAGTTCCCCGAGAGATGCTTGGCACTTGTTGGCCCTTTTGCCTTCACTCTGCGGTCCAGCTCACCCCTAAACCATCTCGATTGAGTTCAGGTCCGGTGACCGTGGAGGGCAGGTCATCTGGCGCAGCACCCCATCACTCTCCTTCTTGGTCAAATAGCCCTTGATGCCTTCAGTGTGACTCTACAATTTTTATAGTCATGAAAATAAAGAAAACTCTTTAAATGAGGAGGTGTGTCCAAACTTTTGGTCTGTACTGTATTTATAAGCCATAATAGATCATAGTACATCATACTTTTTGTACCTTTTCTCAAGTGAAAACTTTACCTACTGTATCTCTCTTATTCTCAAGTACATGGTTTGTATTTCATCGACCAATGTGCATAAAAATACTATATTATGCCGCCCATTATACTAGGTAGTTATGTCCGTGAGCAGTTTGTGGAAAAATTGTCTTGATTTAAACGGGTCTGTGGTGCAAAAAGATTGGGGACTTCTGCTTTACACAATCTTTAATTCTCCAAAGGAGTATAAAACTGCATTCAACAGTTTTACACTGAAAACTAAATAAAACCTAATTTAGGTTTTAGGTCACTGAGGTGAAAAATGCTGACACAGTGTGTGTACACCACATGATGGCAGCAAAAAAAAATCTGTATCCCAAACATGCAAACAGACGTGGCTCATCTGCAGTGTCAAAAAATGTCAGTGAACATATAAAGCATATTGCATGTGTCTGTACACACACACACACACACACACACCTGCAGATCTAAGATGTAATAAGATGTACAGATCTTACAGAGTTTAATAAATGCACAGGTGCCCTATACTTGTCACAGTGAAATTCTTTCTCCACATTTTCCAGCGATGTTAGGAAGCTGGGGTCTGAGATGATTCATCATGGGCTTAAACCCCTGAACTACCACTTCCCAACTTACTATGTTTCATGACATTGGATTTTGCAGTGTGACCAACCACATCTTATTTCCATAGATGTTAATTATATTTATAATAATACATTTTAATCATCTCAACATAAATAATAACAGAATATGAAATTGTGAAATTTTGAGACAGAAAAGTCATCAGTCACATCACAGCGATGTAAGCTGAATAGTCTTAACAATAAACGAATTAAAAGTGTCTCCATCAGAGTGAAGTAACCGCACATGAGGAGTGATTGTGGTGCTGATCGTAAGAAAAACTCTATCCGCTTCCTTGATAACATGGGTACATGTACAGTCACGTGTAAGATAATCTTTTCAAGATTCAGCATTTGCTGCTCAATATGTACATCATCACATTGGGTCCACAGAAAAGGGTATAAAACCCTTAGGTTTTCCGCTGTAGCATCTCATTTTCTTCTTGGAAGTCTGAGGTAAGAGAACTCTCTCCACTCACATGAATCATTGACTTATTTGTGCTGTAATGTCTGAGACAATACTGCTAAGCGCTACTAAGTGATTTCTCAGTTAGATGAGATGTTTTGGGAGTAGACAGGTTGAGCAGTTCAGGGGGTCTTGTTCTATATACTGATGTTTCTGTCCAACATCTACAGGATGTTTGCTGTCATGTTTGTGTATAATGTGACTGTGGCTCTGTTGGTCCTGATGTTCTGTTCTGCACAGGAGGTAAGAGACATTCATGCAGGTGTGTGTGTACTTAAAGATCTTATTGTTCTTCACACAATATTAAACCTCCTTTACCAGACTGATGATATGTACAGTTTGTACCTATTCATTTTCTCTTTACAATCCAGAATGATTTACAAGTCAGACATGTGGAAAGTTGGAATATTATTCATTTATTGATTGCTGTTGTTGTTCTTGTTGTTTGTGTCCTCGCTGTGTTTTGGTGCATGTTGGTAAGTTTTATGCTCTTTTACCATTATTATAAAAGTATAGCAGCCATAGAATTATGAGCAGGCATAGAATTATGGCAACCTGCCTAATATTGTGTCGATCCCCCTTCTGCTGCTAAAACAGTCGTGACCCTTCAAGCATTAACAACATAAACTTGTTTTGCAATTTGAGCTACAGTTGCTTATCTGTTGGCCACACGGTCCAGCCTGCGCTCCCCACGTACATCAATGTGCCTTGTCAGCCCATGACCCGGTCATCAGTTCACCACTGTTCCTTCTTTGGAGCACTTTTAATAGATACCACTGCAAACCAGGAACAGCCCACAAAAGCTGCATTTTTGGTGACGCTCTCACCCAGACGTCTAGACGTCACAATTTGACTCTTGTCAAGATCACTCAAATCCTTACCCATTTGTCCTGCTTTTAACACGTCAACTTTAAGGACAAAATCCTGCTTAATTTATCCCACTCACTAACAGGTGCCATGATAAAAAGATAATCAGTGTTATTCTCTTCACCAGTCATAATGTTGTGCCTGATAGGTGTATATGGTGTATATATGTAGACTGAACTCATTTTTATTTCCATAGCTACTGTATGGAGGACCCTCTTTCTCATCTGCCTGTTGGAGAACTGATCGAGAGAGCAAACAGTAAAATCAGTAAGTGAAGAAGAAAAGAGATTCGTGGGCCGCTAGGACCAGCAAGGCCTTTTCTCCTAATCCTGAACTCAGAATCACTGCCTTACATTTAAATATCATTTTGCCCATCAATATGTATCAGTCTGTATTTTGGTCACTCTGAGACACACTAGAAGGTGTAGAAACACATCAGCATTTTCATGTCTTTTGATTGAATGGTCAGAGAAGAAACTACTGCAAACTGCATCTGTGGAAAACTGCACAAGCTCAAAAATATTCATGAGGATTTAATCGATTTTTTTTTCCAAATGATGACAGAATGGAAAAAACATTTTTGGTCACAGTTACACTTAAAAGGACATTTACAAGACAGACATTTAAAAAAAAAGCTGGACATTGTGAAGAAAGGTCAACCAAAACAAAAAAGATTCATGAAGTATTTATACTTTATGTCTTTATTTCTTCTATATTATTTGCCTCAAGAAACCTATAATGCATATAAAACTCAGGTTCTTGGTTTTCAATGAGGTTAACATGGATGCTTCTGCTAGAGCTGATGTATACGGGTGGTGCAGCTGTGGCTACAGTGAAAAGAGACTTTTGAATTTTTAACGGCAATCTTTCTTACTGCCTGAGATACCTGTCTGTGATGCAGCGCTGAACTAGATATGGTCCAGATACTGTATTTCCTGAATCACTATTAGCAGAGATCACTTAAAATTATTGGCTAGCAACATCAATAGCTTATCGTAGCTCATGGACTCTAAACACGTGTTGGCAGATGAACTATATTCACCCAAACGAGGATGGGTTCCCCTTTTGAGTCTGGTTCCTCTTAAGGTTTCTTCCTCATAACATCTAATGGAGTTGTTCCTTGCCACAGTCGCCATGGCTGCTCATCAGGGACAAATACACATCATTCACCTTAACTGTTGATTTCTGTAAAGCTAACAATAACGTCTAAGAACATCGGTCCTACAGATCATTACAAATTATACATAAGCACAACTGAATTCTTTCCAATGTAATCATCAGTATATTGATGTATGTTATTACACTGAATTCTCTGTTCCATGGTTTAGATCCTGCCAGTGGTGAAACTGTGCTGATTGAAGGAGACATTGTTCCTACTCGCAATTGGAAAAACGCTGATCCCTGCACTTCCACTGGCTGCAAGTGGCCAAAGTCGCCTGATGGAAATGTCTATGTCCCCTACCTGATCTCCTACCCATACTGTATGTCAGTTATATGAACTTTAAAATGAGATTTTATATCATAATTCAATTCTCTACATATTATAAACTTAACACTTAAAAACATACATTTATTTAACCAACTAAAAAATACACTTTGTAGTCTAACACTGCCGAACAGATTAATATTGTGATATTAATATCAGCGTATTATATTATTATAATATTATTTATTTCTTTGTCGCCCTCTTCTGTAGCTGCTACTCAGATGCAGGTTATCCAGAAGGCTCTGGACTCCTTCTCCACAGTCTCCTGCATCCACTTCATACCACACACCAACCAGAGGGCTTATATTAACATCGAATCGCTTAATGGGTACGCATTAACATTATATTCATCTCCTTTATTCTTTTATTTTTTTATTTTATTTTATTCTTTTATCTTTTATCATATTTAATAGTAAAAAGTAAAAGAAAATAAAGCCTTGCTGTTGTTACAATGCAAAAGTTGTGTGCAGATTTAGATCCATGACCTTCACTAAGGATCGACGACCAGATTTAGTTAATTTTTCAGATTTTTCAAATTTTTTTCATTACTTTCAGTTACTTTTTTCGATTGCAATTGTTTTTAGATTTAGTTGATTTTGGGGGGAGGGATTTCCTCTGGAATTTTGGGCGGTGCTCGTGTGAATTTATCTGCCTCAATCTCAATAACGACTTCTCCCTCCAAATCGTGTTCTGTGTACTCCAGAATACAAGAAGATGTTTCAAAGGTTGCAGAATAAACAAACTGCACATCACTGTTGGTGGTCTTCTGGTTCCTTACTTAATGGTGTCCATTTCATCCATGCTACAGAATCCCAAACTTTACATGTGAACTAGTATAAATTATTGACATCAAAATTCATTTGCAAAAATGTATTTAAAAAAATTATTTTTTAAATTACAGATGTTGGTCTCTTATTGGACATACTGGCAGTATGCAGACGGTGTCTTTGGCTCAATATGGTTGTATCTACCACCAGATCGTCCAACACGAGCTTCTTCATGTTCTGGGCTTTCATCATGAGCAAAGCCGCAGTGACCGAGACAAGTATATTCAAGTTGCCTGGGAGAATGTTTCAGACGGTATGGGATTAAATTGCACAACATTTAATCCAAGATTAGGGTTGGGTATTGTTGATGGGACTTCAGTATCTACTTATTGTGTTTGTTTCTATAGATATGAAAGTCAACTTCAACATAAAGCGAACTCTAAATCGTGAAACTCCCTACGATTACAACTCTGTCATGCAGTACCAAAGGTCACAACATGATAAATAATTTCCCAAACTCATCATTTTCGATATGTAATATTTGTAGAACATCATTATGATTTTTTGTAGGGTATTTATTACAACAAAATATCTTTTTTTGTGAAGGTTTTGTGTTTTTTGTAAAGGTTTTTTTGTTATATGTTATTTCAGAACTGCTTTCTCTAAGAATGGCCTTCCCACCATGATCCCCTTCCCTGACCCCAATGTGGCCTTTGGCCAAGCCACAGAAATGAGCCAAAATGACATCACCAGGCTCAAACTCCTCTACCAGTGCTGAGTAATTGTAGGAAATTCTTTCATTTAGTAATATTTTATCGTCCATTTCTATCATTACAATGACGTTAAACACACAAGAGACAATAACACGCTTTCTCTTTGTGCAGGAACTCCTGTGTGCTGCAGATGAACAGTTTTCCTGGTGACCTCTGTTGGATGTAATGGCGATTTCAAGCCGGTTGATTGTTTTTGTACACAATAAACACAAATAACTTCATTTCCCTATGCAGTGTTTTTTTATTGTAATGAGTATGTTTATATGTTCACTGTTTCAGCTAGTTTTGAAAAAATTAAATAATGCAATTACACAATCCAAAAGAGCAAAATCCAACAAACACCGCAGCATCGGTTCTGTAACCAATGATGTAAAAAGCAAATTTGATTCTGAATTAAAGTTAAGCTTTTTGATGATTAGTAAAGTACAATCTTACTTACACATCAAACATAGACATTCTAATTAATTGTCTGCTTCAATTTCTGCTATGAGAAGCTTGAACATGACTATGAAACTCAGGCGTCAATATCATTTTTATAGTCATATATTTTCTAACCAGGAAAGCAAAGAGGAAAGTTCACATCAGCTTCTTCTATTTACCAAAAAAATATCAACTTTCCAGCTGATGCACAAAAAACCCAGCAGGATCTCACATTTTTGTGAAAGGAATATAAATCATTTTACATTAATACACTCATTTCTACCTGAAATACAGTCGGTGTACCACATGGTGGCAGCAAAAACTAATCTACGCGATTAACCTGACTTACTCGAACTATATTGTGTGAGATTTCTTTAGCCACAAGGGTGTTAGAGAGAATCGAATCGAATCGAATCGAATCGAATCGAATAGACTTTATTTATCACATATACATTACAGCACAGTGAAATTTGTTCTTCGCATATCCCAGCTTGCTAGTTAGTAAAGTCAGGTACTGATGTAAGTGAGATATGGAGACCTGGGGTGCAGTAACATTTATCCCAAAGGTGTTCAATAGGGTTGAGGCCTGATCTTCCACTCCAACCCATGTAAACCATATCTTTGTATTAGAGTTTGAAAATGCTTTATCGTGATGATCACAGAGTTAAATGAACAAACTGTAGTGTATATACTGCCTTAATATTCATGATCATTAGAGAAAATATTAAATACCACCAAAACTGATGAATAATATCAATAAACTCCAATAAACTTTGACTTCAATAAACATTGCTCCATTTTGGTTAAAAAAACACTATAAATTTAGCTTTAATAAAATTTTAACAAAACTTGTTCCAGCATGATGATGCCCCTGTGCAGTGAGCTCCTTGAAGAGCTTTACATGCTTTAGAGAGGAAGATCTTAAGTGGCCTGCTATGGAGCTCTGCTCTTATCCCTACTGAACACCTTTGGGATGAATTTGAATGCTGACTGCACCCCAGGCCTCCTCACCTACATGAGTAATAATTTGTAATACTCTTGTGGCTGATGAACACAAATATCCATGAGCGCACTCCAAAATCTAGTGGAACATCTTCCCAGAAGAGTGGAGGGAATTATAAGAGCAAACTGGGACTAAATGTGGAATGCGATGCTTAAAAATCACATGCTGTACTTATGACCAGGTGACCCAATACTTTTGGCAATGTAGTGTATAGTGGGTATAGTGTATCTGCAGCAGGACAACAACCCTAAACATGTCATCTTCAGAGGAGAGAAGAACAAGGAGTCCTGGAAGTGATGCTTTCACAACATTATCAAGTCTGTCTGGGATTACATGGAGAGACAGAAGGATTTGAAGCAGCCAACATCTACAGAAGATCTGTGGATAGACCCTCTAGATGTTTGGAAAAAACAACCTGCCAAGTTAATCTAAAAACTATGTGCAAGTGTACCTAGAAAAAATTATATTGTTTTGCAGGAAAATGAACATGCAAGAGCGTTTCAGCTGATGATGTTCTTGACGATGAACACTAGTGGGCGCCAAACACCAACAATTCTTCTGCATGTCTCGACGTTACATCAATGATTTACGTTTGTTATAGACGCATTAAACAAACATTCAGATGAATAAATAATCCTTCTAACCTACCTACAACAGCTCGGGTAGGGAATCCTGTCAGTATGAAGTGAAGTGACCCAGTTTAGACCTGCATACCCAGGCAGATGCCATCACACCTGCCATTTATTAGGAATTTCAGTGGTACAGTCTGGTGATAACTGTATATAATTTTGGTGTAAACATATAAAATGGAGATCTTAAATAGAAAACAGTAAAATCCAAACATGCAGATCAACTACAGCCCTTCATTCATACAGTTACACACATACAATCCATTTACATTTATTACATTCAATACCACTTTAATCAAGTCTCTGATTAGACCATAACAGAATAATGTAGAGGAGAGATCCCTTTTACAATGTTTGTTTGTTTGTTTGTTTCTTTCTTTCTTTCTTTCTTTCTTTGTATTTCAACTTCTAAGTGAAGTATTTGGCTTCTTTTAAAAAACTTTTTTTGCTTAGGGAAAAAAAAGAAAAACTGACAAGTGGGAGGAAAGTGGGGGAAGCTGGGGGTGGAAGAAAGGAGGAAAAGTGTAGGAAGGGAAAATGGGAGAGAGGGATGTAGGGAGGAGGAAAAGTGTAGTATGGGGAAAAAGGGGAGGAAGGGATAGAGGGAGAAGGACAAGTGTAGGAAGGGTAAAGAGGGGAGGGAGGGATGGTGGGAGGAGGAAAAGTGAAGGAAGGGGGAACAGGGAAAGGAGGGATGGAGAAGGAGGAAAAGTGTAGGAAGGGGGGAAAGTGGAGGGAGGGATGGAAAGAGGATCAAAATTGTAGGAAGGGGAAGAGGGAAGGGAGGGATGAGGAAGGAGGAAAAGTGTAGGAAGGGGAAAAGGAGAGGGAGGGATGGAGGAAGGAGGAAAAGTATAGGAAGGGAAAAAGGAGAGGGAGGGATGGAGGGAGGAGAAAAAGTATAGGAAGGGAAAAAGGAGAGGGAGGGATGGAGGGAGGAGGAAAAGTGTAGGAAGGGAAAAAGGAGAGGGAGGGATGGAGGAAGGAGGAAAAGTGTAGGAAGGGGAAAGAGGGGAGGTAGGGATGAGGAAGGGGGAAAGTGAAGGAAGGGGAAAGAGGGGAGAGGGGGGGATGAGGAAGGTGAAAAGAGGAGATGGGAATGCAGGTAAATAAGGGAAGAGGGAAAGAAAATGGAAGGAGGGAAATAGGAGAGATGAGGGGGGAAAGGTAAAGGTAAGGGAGGGAAAACGGGAGGGAGGCAGGGGAGGAAGTGAAGGAGGAAAGAGGAGGGAGGGAAAAGGAGAACACGGCTTTGATTAGGTCATGACAGAGTTATAGAGGGAGTAGATCCCTTTTTAAAAACATTTGTTTGTTTGTTTTGTTGGTTGGTTTGAATGTCAACCGTTTTTTTAACCGTTAAACGCGCGCGCACTGATTCTTTTTTAAACTTCTTTTCGACGTTTTTTTTTTTGTTTGTTTGTTTGTTTGTTTTGCTGCGGGCGCGTTTTCAGGGCGCTCGCGATGGGGCCGCTTTTTTTCCGCGATAGACGTCATTTGGTTTTAATAGCCTACGGGGGAATTATGACGTCACAGTATCGAGACATCACAGAGAGAGAGAGAGAGAGAGAGAGAGAGAGAGAGAGAGAGAGAGAGAGAGAGAGAACCCTTTTCCTATACTGCTTCATACTCATGAAAGAAATCGATCTTTTTTCCCTTTTTAATACCCACTTTATCAACAAGTCCATTCCAGTTCGAGTGAGGGAGTGAGGGAGGAAAAGAGAGAGAGAGAGAGAGAGAGAGAGAGAGAGAGAGAGAGAGAGAGAAAGACAGCAGTGTCCTGATTTCACTCGTTTTTTTGAGAGGAGGAGGAAGGGGGGAGGAAGGAGGGGGGTTGTTGCCTCGCTGTAACACCGCCTGGAGGAGAAATCAGAGGGAAAGGCGATGATTATACCTCCGTTATTTCCCCCCAAACTCTTAAAGTCCATCTCTCTCTCTCTCTCTCTCTCTCTCTCTCTCTCTCTCTCTCTCCTAAAGCAGAACTTCATCTGAATTCCTACTTTGACGGGAAAATGAAGCTAAATCGCTAATGGTTGTGAAGAAGAAGCAGAACATCAGGGTTTCTCCTTTAAAAGGGGGAGAAGGAAAAAAAAAAGCTTTCTGGTTTGAGCTAATTGGAGCCATAATCCTCCTCATCCCCAAAGGCGTCTGAGCAGCCTGGAGCCAGGCATTTCTCCTTCTTCTTCTTCTTCTTCTTCTCCTCCTTCTTCACTGCTGGTGTTATTTATCCTGCTAGACGGCTTATTGGCTTTCTTGCTCGCGTTAGAAGATTGAGAAGATACCTTTTTTTGTCTTCTATCTCCGAAAGACACAACCGCAGGAACACGGAAGGATAAAGTTACCAGGAGTGGAGGAGAAGATCACCAAAAACTGACCCTCAAGGAGCCTGGAATCTCTCTCTCTCTCTCTCTCTCTCTCTCTCTCTCTCTCTCTCTCTCTCTCTCTCTCTATCTGGAGGTAAGAGCCGCCTCTCTTGTTGGTTGTAAAGTGAACACTGAGGTGTGAAAGTGTTGAAACTGCGCACAGATACACTGTGAATGCGGTGTTGAGGAGTCTGTGGTATTAATGCGCACTGTTTAGGGCACAAGTGCGCGTTTCTCAGCGCCTCGGATTCACGTACTGTGTAGTAGGCTAGTATGCAGGCTCGCTCGTAACCAAGGCAACGGCGGCTTATAGATCTTCAAAGCCACAGCGAGCGTTTCGGATCGATCTACCGGCCGCTCCATACACCGCGGTCTAAAGCGGTCCGGTTTCGGGTTTTTATTTCGTTTGGCTCGTTCTTACGCCTTATTCAACCTTTAATCAGTCAAACTCGAATTATTATTAGAAGGTGAAAAAAAAACTTAAAGGAGAAGCGACCGAGCAGGAGTGTGTTTGTGGACTACGATGTTCGAGACGGTAGGATTCTTTTAAAGCCTGAATACAGAGAAATGAATGAGAATACAGAGAAATGAATGAGAATACAGAGAAATGAATGAGACGAGATCCTGGTCATTTACTGATGTTGGATTATATGGACGCCCACATAATGTGTGTTTGATGGATTCTTTGAGGCAAGAACAAGACTAGTAGCCCAGATGTTGAGTTAATAATTTATTAATCAGCATTAGGAGTAATTTATCCAGAATTAACAAATATTAGAAATAAAATACCTATTAGTGTATGTGTATATATATACACACACACACACACACACACACACACACACTAGATAGATAGATAGATAGATAGATAGATAGATAGATAGATAGATAGATAGATAGATAGATAGATAGAGGTGGATTTTAAATATTTAGATATATACAGGTATATGTAGTGTAGTTATAGTTAAACAGTTATTGATAGATCCAGGCGATTGAAGATTACATTTTAATTTATTTATCTTATAGTTATATACAGATCACAACTTGCAGTGAAATATAAATATATAAAGATATAGACATAGATTATATATAAATACAAGTGGATTTGAGGTATGTAAAAGTGTTCCCAATATGAATATTCATAGGACTCATACATACATACATACATAAAGATATTAACAGGTGGGTTTGAAATATATAACAGTGTTCCCAAATTGAATACACACTCCTTGGATTCAGGTATAGAGACAGAGAGAGAGAGAGAGAGAGAGAGAGAGAGAGAGAGAGAGAGAGAGGGAGAGAGAGAGAGGTGGATTCAAAGTATGTAATGTTCTAATTTAAATACATACTTAGGGCTTAGATATGTGAATAGATAGATAGATAGATAGATAGATAGATAGATAGATAGATAGATAGATAGATAGATAGATAGATAGATAGATGGATGGATGGATGGATGGATGGATGGATGGATAGATGGATGGATGGATGGATGAATGGATGGATCTCAGAGCAGCTTTATACAGATGTTCTTCTTGGACTCAGGTGTGAATCTTCATTAAGCCACAGTTGAATGAGAGCTTTTGATGAAGCCATGTGAACACTCAGAGAGAACCATTCATACGTATACCTCAGTTCTTCCAGTCCTGGGTGGTGGTGAAACAGTCTTACTGAGCTGCTTATGTTGAATGAACACCTGCTTTACTTATTGCAGTTCATCCGGACATGTGCAGGAGATTTTATCACTTTTAGATGGACAAGGTTTTTAGGACACGTGGGAATAGTTTTTGTGATGATTTGTGTGTAATTCAGCTTTTATAAAACATCACGCATATACACCACTCGTTTCCTCCCATGTGTTGAGTAGGAGAGAGAGAGAGAGAGAGAGAGAGAGAGAGAGAGAGAAAGCAGAGAGTGTACAGTCGTCCGGCATTAACGTCAGGGTTTTTGGTTACGGTCCCCTCTGGCAGGTACACAGGGAGGTGGGAGATCTGTATACGCCAAAAAAGTTTTTTTTTCTATCACACAGATCCCAACACCGCATCTAGACTGTGTATTAAAAAGAGTCTTATTGCTGAAGGCGGCGTGCCCAGAGCGCACGGGCAACACCCTGGAAAACTGGCATTCCTGTAGCAAAGAAACATATGGAAAGATTGTGCTGCTTACAATTCACAATGGTGCACTTCATGTCAAATGCTTGTATTTGTGTATAAAGTTTAGTATGAAGGTTAAACTTATTCAAGTCTATAGATTTAATTATAGACATTTTTACAAAAGCAGTATTGACCAAGTGTAATTATTTGCCTATTATTGCCTAGTATTTGTTTTGGCTATAAAGTGTTGTTAAAAAGGAAATACGGTGAATGTGTCAAATATTGTAAATCGTTTTGAGAAAAGTGTTTCAGCGCATATCAAAAGACAAAACTTTGAAGGTTTCCATTTCCCCACACCCTCGTACATCGATGCAGCCCATCGCCCCACGCTCCAACCCGCCGTGCTCTGACCGTACAGGCCCACAGCAAAGCTTCTCTGGATTAAAATGACCTCCATCTCGAAGTTTCCCCCGAGGCTGTGCGCAGCATTGTATGGGACAACCGAACACAACCCACAACCGCAGTGCTGCATTACAGTTTAGGGATATGACAACAGACACTTCCCACGTCTTCGCCCCCCGGGGGGGTCGAACGATACACAAATCTCGTGATGTCCGCTTCGTATCCCAGATTCGCGATCGTGGTTTTTCTGGTTCAGCCGTTGTCCTTATTAAACTGATGCGAAATGGCACGAAATGATACAATGAACCCAAATTGAAAAGCCACATTTTTAGAGATTAATCTTGGTATCTGAATCTGAAGAAGCACATCTGTAAGGAATTAAATGGTGCACACTGATTAGGATGAACCTGTCTGCCCCTTTCCACTTCACTCCCCCATGCCAGGCTTAGTGTTGAGTCTGAAATCAAGCAAATATCATTTTACTTGTGATATATTACCCCTTAAAATGTGTTTTTTAGCCATTCAGAAAGTCAAGTTGATTGAACTTGGACCAAGAAGCATTATTTCAGCTCGACTTACTTCCACCTACTGAAAAATATCTATATCAGTATATCAGAAGCTGGTTGCGAGTGAACACGGGTTGGTATGCATGTGCACCGCTGCTCCCCACCCCCCACCTTCTCCAAAATTCTCAGATTGGTTGCACAGAGCGTTGGAGCCTATCACGTCTAACACCTAGCATGCGACCTTTAATTAGGTACTCGTACGCTTTTCTCTGTGCCTCTCTGTCTCTTTTCCCCCCCCAGAGGCAAACACCTTAGCGTCCGTGCCTCCGCATCGCTAATAAACATGTTTCCATTGTGTCCTCGGGCTGCGCCGGCGAAAAGACGACACAAACACACTTAATTAGAGCCTTGGCAATAATTTGTAAGCTAAATACGCGGCGGGGCAGATGAGGAAGCGAGCTGATAAAGGGCGAGGAAGAGGCAAAAAAAGCTGCGAGACCCTGACGTGCCGGCGCGGAGACTCTGTGAACGCGCTCTCTCTCCATGGCTTTCCCGTTTGTCTGTTTCCAGGAAGGACGGAGCATGTCTCGCTTGTCTCTGACCCGCTCGCCGGTCTCTCCCCTGGCAGCGCAGGGCATCCCGCTGCCCGCCCAGCTCACCAAAGCCAACGCTCCCGTGCACATCGACGTGGGGGGGCACATGTACACGAGCAGCTTGGCCACGCTCACCAAGTACCCCGACTCCAGGTAGGACGTTTTGCATTATCTGTCGTATTTTTTACATCCTTCAGATCATCCTGCTTCTTCTGCGTAGATGTACTGTGTATTTACTCACACTCTCCTCTATCGTCTAGACAGATAAATTATTGAGGTACTATCACAATGTTGAGTACATCAATATGATTCGGTGTGTCAGTTTGCTTTAAATAAACATTTATTATTTATCATGCTGCATTTTATTATTTTTTTTGCACACTTACGCAGAGTCTTCTCTCTTTCTCTCGTAAATCCTCGAGGCACAATATTTCATCCCACTGTATATGCATAGGACGACAAAAAAATTGATTCGACTCGATCCTCTTCTTCCATCGTTCTTATTACGCATGCCAAGTGGTGTACGGTAATTACTGCCAACAAACACTCGCACTGGAGCCACAGCGCTCTCCTGTGTGCCTCATTATGCGTGGCGCAAGGCCATGCCAATTACAATCGTATATTTACAAAGATACAGTAGATACGCCAAAATCTTCTAAACAGAAACGATGGATTTAAATAAAGGATTTCTGCGTTTTTTTTTTTTCAGCATTCAGGAAAAACGGTTCAGACACATTACTGAGATTTAGGTCTCGAAACTTTATTTTCTTCTTCTTCTTCTTCTTTTTTTTACAATATTTTATTGCCGATCCATATATGATCAATTATATTGTCCAACTTATTTAGGCGTAGACAGATTCTGGCTGAAATGAGACATCCAGCTGAATAAAATGTCCAGAATTTCCATCCTTAATAGTACACAGGTTTATTATTTCATCGTTTCTGAATTCATTGTGTCATTCCATATAAATGTATTTATTTGTCCTGCTTGTATTTCGAAACATTATTGTATTATGTGGAAAACCTTGGGGAAAAAAAAGCAACTCTTTGGTATTTTTTATGGGTTTTAACTGTGGAATTTCGATGTCAAATGCCATTAAAAAGTCGACGTATCAGCAACTGGGGGATGAAAGTACAAGTCATAGTACATCGACCCTGATGGTAACAATTCGTCACCAAATGCAGCATAACTATAACAATAGGATGAACCGAAGTTAGAGTAACAGCTCTTCGTGGCTCCCCACATCTGTAAGCATGCAGATCGATTCCAGCTGCTGGAATTTCGAGGTGTGAAAAAGCAAGGAAACTTGTGAGTCCTGATAGAAAGTCGATGAGACAGGATTCAGCGTCGAACCACCGATTCGTTTTTTTGCTACTGTCAAGCTGTTTTAGTAAATCAAACGATGCTTCATTTATACTCCCGAGGAATAACGCTGAAGGCTTGTTTTATCTAGGCACTTTCATATTTATTTATTACCTCTCCCTTGCCGGATTCTTGCGTTAATGTTCCCAGCCCTTGACTAAATCACCTAGCTTTTATTAAGAATAAAAAAAAAAAATCACGGGCATTGAATCTGGCTCTGGTTATTAATTGTGACATGTTGTTGCAACTAACAAGATGTGTCACTTTGTATTAATATATAATGTACTAGGTAAGAACGTTTACTGCTTCACTGCCCAGCGTACTAAAATGGGATCAATTTCCAATCATTAGCATTAGTAGAAATATTTCCGTCACGATTTTGAATAACGAGTAAGCTCCCATGGTGAATTTTTTTGTTTGTTTGTTTTTTTTGGCACATTGGCCCATCTGCCTTATTTCACTTTTCCACAATCGCGCTCCTGCATCCCGACTCCGGCACACAGGCGGTTAAGGAAAGCGCCGAGGGGGCGGGCGACAGCTAAGAACAAGGTTAAAGGACTTTTAAGCTGATGATGTCTTTTAATAGATTGATCTGTTAATAATGCAGTGAGGGAAGAGAAAGTTAGTGCAGTAAGTAATGGCGCGGCATCCGTCTTGTTCTCTCGCGGCCGCGCGAAGAGACAGGGGCCATGAAACATTGATGGAGAGCGCCGGAAGGGTCGGGCCTCGCGCTTCTGACACGCATCAGTTACACACAACAGACAGGAGCTTAAAGAGAATCAGAGCTAATGAACATGAGGCACCGCTCAGCTCAGCTCAGCTCAGCTCAGCACAGCTCGGCTCGGCGTATGGGTATTTACACAATCAGTCTCTCCGTAGAGAGAAAAGTTTGATCTCAGATCTGAGGTTTAATAGTGAAGTCTCATCGTTGAAAAAGTTTGGAAGGTGAAACCAATGTATAAAAGTAGGAAGGCGGATTGTGCGCTAATTATCAAGCATATTACCCACCATCAGTACTGTAACTATTGCGTGGAGCCCATGCTGATCATCCAAAACAATACTCTTGGATAAGTTCTGGACAAGTTTGAAGGAGCATCGCATGTGTCATATTAGATTCGGTTCAACTTTATTGTCATAGTGCAGAGGCAATGAAATGCAGTTAGCATCTAAGTGCATAAGTGGCCTGTTTACAATTTTTCGGTACAGGGCTTTGGGTCTGGTACACGTGTAGCGAATGCAATCCTTTTTTACTTGCGGAACACAGTTAAAAATCTGAGTTCCCTCAGGAACGTTTTAAGTGGCGGACCACAAGTTTGTTTCGTTTTCGCCTCGCACTTTGAGTGTTTATTTTTATTATTATTATTATTATTGAACTTGAAAACATACACAACAATGGCAGCAGTATAAAAAAAGAAACCAGAGTTAGTGCAGTGTCACTGTGGCTACTCACTCACGTATTTGACTCACTTATTTGAGTCGTATTTGACTCACGTATTTGACTCACGTATTCGAAATACAATTTGTAGTGCGGTGTAGTGCGCATGCGTGAAATCACGGCGACTTCCCCTATTTACGACAGTTTCGCGATTATGGATTCTTTTATTTACATTTTATTTCCAGCTTCAAGAGTTTATTTTTAAAGGGGAAATCCCTCATATCGGAAGAGTGAATGAATGAATGAAGGAAGGAAGGAATGAAGACAATTGTTAAAGTACGGTGAAAAAAGTAGAGCAGTTAAGTAGATCATATCTTTTCCTTTATACATTATGTAAATCCAGCAGTAATTTTTATTTAAAATTGCATTAAAAATGTAAACCGTTGATGTTCTCGAACGTTAAAAATAATAATTAACTATTGATAATAAACCACAAGCAATTTTATGGTTTAAATTTTTTCCCTCTAAATGTACCGAAATTGAACCGAATTGTGACTTAAAGATCGAAAGTACGTAGCGAATCGTGATTTTTGTGTACTGTTACACCGCTAATTAATAATTAGTAATATGTTAAATGAGGGTGTGGGTTCATATGTACAGGGGTGAGAGTAATTTATGTACTTATTTATCTATTTATGTACTTATTTATACTTGTTTATTTATAAGAAGATAACATGCCTAAATAACATACAATACATATGTAGATATATGAATGTTTGTATAATACAGTATATATAGAATACATAAGGGGAATTTCAAATCTAGTTATACTGTAGCACAGAAATATCCAGCAAGTCTCAATGCAGTCTGCGTCTCAATAACAGAAGACACAGTGTCATGAGAAATGCAACGGCTCGTACATGGAACCCATATTTGGATCTGATTGTCACATGGAGAAAATTTTCCAATTCGCTAAGAGGTGGTGAGAACATCAGCGCAGGTCGTGGAGACGTTTTTTTTCGGCACGTAAGCAAACCTTTGAGGTTGAGGTTATGGTGCAAAATAATCAGACGGGAACTAAATATCTAATATGTAATAGGTTCAGCAGAAGTTAGTTTCCCGCTCGTTATCACAAGATCTGCATTATAACCCACACGTCGATTTCTGTTAGGTTTCTTTTAGAAATGAACTTTTTTTTGCACATTTAGTTGTCATTTTGTATTCATTTTTTAATATTTAAATTATACACAAATATTAATTTATTATCGATTCTACATGATATACCTTTTAGTTTTTGTTAGAAAGTTACAAAATAAATAAATAAATAAAAAGGTACATGCCTGATTCGGAGAAAGCTTTTTATTCAAAAATAAAAATTAATTATTGTAAAAAATTAAAGTAATTATTTCAATAATAAAGTGTGTTGCTTATTGTGTGTTGAGTGTGTGCACATGTGTGAGCGCCCCAACTTTCCCAAGAGTCAACCACGGACCCTCACACACACATTAATAGAGACCAACTGTATGTTCACTCAATTCTCTTCACCTCTCACACCAGGTCACTATATTTATAGAGTGGTACATCTTTCTTTCCCACTTTCTCTCTCTCTCTCTCTCTCTCTCTCTCTCTCTCTCAGTCTATCACTAACAACAGGGAAAAAAATCCTAAAGAGAATTTGATCCTCTCAGATACTCAAGGCAGGAGGTGCTGATTTAGTAAAAAAGGAAGTGTAGAAAACAGCGACACAGAATGTACGATACATATACATGTACATATACACAGACAGACAGCAAGCAAGAAAAAAGAGAGAGAAAGGGCAGAACGTGGAGACAGAGAGAGGTCGGGAAGGGAAAGGAAAGAAAAACAGGCAGCATTTTAATTGCTTTTAAAAAAAAAAAAAAAAAAAAAATACAAGTGGAGATGAAAAACAGAGTTGGCCCGGAGGCGCATGGTGAAATTCTAGCTGGAAGAATTGCAAGAGCATATGAGAAAGGAAGACCCGAGGCACAACAGGGAGATGAGTATTGGTTTTTTATAAAGCATTTTGCATCGATTTCCAGAGGAGGGCAAAAAAAAAAAAAAGAAGGGGACAGAAAGAGAGAGACACAGCAGCAAATGAAGGAAGGAAAGAGGGAGAGGGTGAGGTGTAGACATACGGAGAATCAGAGAGGACAAGCAAAGGCCGGCTCCTGCTGAGAGCTTTAGTCAGACGCAAAGATAAAGAGGAAACACGTACAAGCTTACAGCATTAGTGTGTGTGTGTGTGTGTGTGTGTGTGTGTGTGAGGATATTTACATTAAAATCTATAGCATCATATTTCTATGATATTTGGAATTATGCTTTGTACATTCATTCATTTCGGAAAGCCTTTTCATCCCAGTCACAGTAAATAAATCGCAGTGAATAAATGTAACACGCCCCCTAGACGGATGCCAGGTTATGGCTGGGCAACTATTGTACCCCGGGGCACATCAAGTCCAGCCACCTGACATGTTTTTGGGGCGAAAGAGGAAACCAGAGAACACAGAGGAAATTACGAGGAGCGACCGAGTCACAGAAACCCGAGCTCAGGATTAAACCAGCAGGTTTAGAAGGATGTGCATTTTAAACGAGCGTGTATAAAAACCAGTTATTTACAAACAAGGAGGTAATAATGCAATACACGGGTATTCTCTAAAAGCAGCTTTACAGAATTGTACAACCAAATTCACTTATATTGAAATGTATGTGTATTTATCCCCAATGAGCAAATATCATGAGTGGGTGTTTTTTTAGGGTTGCAAAAGTCCAGGAATTTTCAAGACTGAAAACTTTCCATGGGAATTTATGAGAATTAACTGAGAATTGACAAAATTGCAGGTGGTTGGAGAAAAAAAAGTGTACCTACAATTCATCAATCACGTCCACACAGCAGGCTTACTGCAGGACTACTCAGGCCACGCCCCCTACATGCATTATACATTCCTCTATCACATAACACACACACACACCATTTTTAAAATCTTGCACACAGAATAATGGCAAAAAATCTCCGTCTTGGTATCATCTGTATTAGTTTGCATTATTCAGCCTGTGACCAAACGAGATGTATATATTTATATTTGTATGTTATAGAGTCTATTTACATTTCAACAAATTTCTAATGAATTCCCATAAATTCCAGTTTTATTTGGAGAATTTCCTAAAATCCCCAAATGAAGTTTCCCTGGAAAGTTGTTGAAAATTTACCCAAAATCTTCCACTCCTTTGCAACCCTAATGATTACGAGTCATGTCTTTCCTACAGTTTTCTACAGTCAGCTAGAGTTGTGGAATCAGGTGCTCCTGAGCTCAACATCTGAGATCATTATTGGATTCAACACCATCTTTTTTTTATGCCAAAAATCATTAATTGTCCAATGATGGAAAAACAGCATATGTAGAATGTTATTTTGAGTGATTTCACTTTTGCTGATTAAGCAAATTTCTGAAATCTTCATTAAGCGGGATCCAACTGAGGCTTTAGATGCCTCAGGAGGTCGGCATCTTCTTTTTGAAGGTCCGAAATCTCCATCTGGTGGCACACAGTGTTCTATCAAGTATAGACTTTTTTCAGCATCAAGGCTGTATCTAAATATGTACATGCAGTAATGCACACTTCCAGCTCCCTAGCCTTTATGTATTTACACTGTACATAATAAAAAAAAACAGCCTGAGTGAGGTTCTCTGTTTTTTTTTCTTCCTTTCTTCCTCTTTCTATGTGTGTGTGTGTGTGTGTGTGTGTGTCTGTGTGTGTGATCTGCACAATAAGCTTGCCGTATCTCTTACCGGCTACAAAATCTTGCCTTGTCAGCTGTAGTGAAAGAGAAGGAGGGGTACCTTTAAAACAAGGTCACTACCCATCTCATGTTGTTAAAGCTGCTGAATTGGACAGATACTCCTTGTAGTGCAATTCCTCCCACACCCGCTGAGCATTAAAGCGAGAGACAGACTGTAATAGAAATTGAATTCCATTCATCTCTGAGCTTTAGGCTTCAGCGCAAACACACCTGTGTGCATTGACTCTCCCGTTGATGTCTTTGTTCTCTCTCTCTCTCTCTCTCTCTCTCTCTCTCTCTCTTTCTCTCTCTTTCTCTCTTTCCGTTTAGCTTCATAACCAGCCGAGACAAGCACTCACGCGGGAAGAGCTCAAACTCCCTTGCAATTCCTTTTGAAATCAGCTGACCAGGCTGAGATTACATCAGTGCTGCGATAACACAAGCTCCACAGACGAGAGGTTTCAGACAGGAACTCAGTCAGGAAGCGACGTTCAGCTCAAATTTAGTTATCAGCATTGAGAGTCCATTAAAGGGCTGTAATGAAACGAGTTCAAATGTCTGGAATGATTAAATACCCCGCCCCCCCCCAAAAGTTCACAGTGCGGAGGATAAGGACATGGCAAAGAAAATAGTCACAGATTTGTTACTGTTGATAAGTCTTGAGGTTTAACCGAAAGCTGAATGAACAAAATCCCTTTCTGAAAGAAACCAACAAAATGGAAGCCCTGATTTATAACGGAAATTGTTCGTTACGGTTAGGTGAAGCCATCATCAGACTCATTTGGCTACAATGCGAATGAATCCGCATGAATAGAGCGACAGATCGTCGATGCTTTGGCTCTGTTTTCAGGCCCGTGGTCCAAAGACTCATCAAAAACAATCATGAATTTCTTTTAAGCATGAAATCCAGAATTCAAAAGCCAAAAAAGTGGGGTGCCAATACTTATATAACGGTATCAGTGATGATTGCTCTATTTCATTTTATTTGCCTTTTTTTTTTCTTTAATTTACAGTTTGTTTAAAGTCACGCATGCAGGTGTCTCAATGTCCGTATAGCGTAATGCAGTGATCATAAAGTAACATCTTTAAAATCACTGTATTCAAAGTGCCACATATTTTTGCATGACTCATTTTATTGGCATCCAAGTAGTGAAACCGTAAACCTGCCATCCTCTCAGACCCTCTTTTTTATCCTCTGCCAGAAAATGCAGCATTGTCTTATTCTGTCAACAACAACAAAAAAAATGGAGAAATACGAGAAATACTTCAAACCAGTCTCTCAGCTCCAGAATTGTGCCTTGAGCCGCTCCTTTCAACCCGTAGTGCTAATACGCTTCTGGCTCGCTTCTAATAAAATGGAAAAATAAATGGTAATTGTTTCATGCATTTGAAGGAGGCCAGATTTACTCCATTAACCCTGTTTGCGTGTGTGTGTGTGTGTGTGTGTGTGTGTGTGTGTGTGCGGTTTAATTTTCAGGATCAGTCGCCTCTTTAACGGCACAGAGCCCATCGTACTGGACAGTCTGAAGCAGCACTATTTCATCGACAGGGACGGAGAGATTTTCCGCTACATCCTAAGCTTCCTCAGGACCTGCAAGCTGCTGTTGCCTGAAGACTTTAAGGTAAAAACTCCACAGTGTGGAGCGGTGTAGAAGTCAAAAACCTGAAAAATGTTGTATACAATTTTTGTTTTGAGATCAGTCGCCTCTTTAACGGCACAGAGCCCATCGTACTGGACAGTCTGAAGCAGCACTATTTCATCGACAGGGACGGAGAGATTTTCCGCTACATCCTAAGCTTCCTCAGGACCTGCAAGCTGCTGTTGCCTGAAGACTTTAAGGTAAAAACTCCACAGATAAAAGGAACAGTGTGGAGCGGTGTAGAAGTCAAAAACCTGAAAAATGTTGTATACAATTTTTGTTTTGATTATCATTTAATTTTTTTGGTCATTTTAGATCTGATAGTTTGTTATAGGACTCTTGAAACTTTTTTTTTAGGACCATCAAAATATTAGGCGATTTTTTTTTATTGGTCTGTACCTCCTACTGACCTTTTTTCCAGAACGATTTTAACGTATTAGGTGTCAATATGCAAAAGCTGAAGTTTTATTTGTCACATGTACAGATGTCAGTGACAATGAAATTGTTAAGTGAGGCTACAGGCAAACTACAGCAAATAATAAATATCAAACATTGAACAATAAAAAACAGGAGAGAAAAAGTAATAATGAGGCATAAGTTCTAATAATAATTATACAATTATCATATAAATATAAAATGAATTATATAAATATTTAGATATTTCACATTTTAATGTGGTATTTTTTAAATGACGGGTCAACCCATAATTTTTCTCTCATTCCAATCTTGTTATCACGCCTCATGTATTCGTTTCATTCTTTCTGTCGGCTTTTGTCATCAAAACGGACAGAGATCCACGACAGGAACAAAAACATGTACCAATGATGTGTTATGAATAATGTAGACCGTGGACTCTCCTGTCCTCCCCCACACACACACACATGCATAAACACACAGCCATGTTATCTCGGATTACCTCAGGAAGGCTGCACACACCTGGCTCCTATATTGCTCTACGCATGAGGAAACTGCTCCACATGGCCAGGCTTCACACACAGCTGCCTGCACACTACACAAAAACCAGTGTATAAAGCGTCCACAACGAGTTCGCTGACAAAATAGAGGCTTCATGTGGATTTAAGTGGAGAAAGCTCTCGGGAGAGAAAATAGAATCTTCAGGCTTCAAATAAAGATGTTATGAACCGGATGTCAAAGCCGAGCTTTCTGCCGATGCATCACAAGAAAAGCGGCCCAGTGTAGATTAACCTTACCTCTGTTTTTCTGTGTTCACGTTACTAAATGATGTCTGTGTAGTAGGACTGGGCCGAGACCTGCATAGCTGAGTAGGAGTAATAATCATCAGAGGTTTAAAGGTGGTTTTTACTTGTCACATGTACTTTCCAGCTCAGTGAAATTTTTTCTTCCCATATCCCAGTGATGTTAGGAGCACAGGGTCGGCCATGATACACCACCCCTAGAGCACAAAGTGTTAACGGCCTCAAGGGCACCAGCAATACTGATGCTTGAACCTCCGACCTTCTGATCAGTAACTCAGAGGCTTCACCGCTGAGGTACCAGTTCCACGGAAGACTGAAAAAAGACTGAAGTTTTATCACAAAAACATTTTTTGGTGGCTATTTTTTGTGCCAAGGAATAGTAAGAAAGTCCAGTGTGACCTCTACATAACAATAAGCAGCAGATTTTCATTTTAACCAACCAAAATGTGCTGCTTGAGAACATCTGTAAACATCAGTAAAATAAGATACACGATTTCAGCTTCTTTTGCAGTACTGTGTGTGCAGCAGTGAAGAACACACTGCTGTTCAATCCGAGTTACAATCTTCATAACTTCAGTATAAGATGTTGTCATTCTTTGTAAAAACAACTTAAGTACAGACAGAACTGTGATCAGTCTTCCTTCAGTTGACATATGTTTCACTGAGTTTTATTGACGGAGATGAAAATCACTGGCTGATACTAATAGCTGAAGGTACAGTGACGTAATTTTAAAAAACAAAACAAAAAGAATGCCATTCCCAGAATAAAAACCAAAAGCCAATAACATCTTTGTTGCTATAAAGGTCCATTTTGAATGAATAAGTGGACAATAAAATAGATTCAGATTCAGAGAAAGTGGAAAGTTTTTGTCCATCTTAGTCACAGGTATAAAATGCCATCAATACACTTAAAGTTTAGGTCCGGCATCTAATTTCAACGCATTAGAGATGTGCATCTTCATCACTAAGGTTGATGTGATTCATTAAAAATACATTAAATATACAAATGAAGCGACCGATGCGATTTAACACGATACGACGCAATAAAAATAAAATATGGTGCTCTGCAATTCAATATGGTAAAGATAGCTCGCTTTAATTTCTTTGGTTCAGACAGACAGAAAATCATCAATTTACTCAAGTGCCTTCAGACTTCTAATGCATGGTCCTTTCACACAAGTAGGCCTTTGTAGTGCAAAAAAAAGAAAAGAAGATTAAATAAAACCAGACGTCCTTTTCCTGTTTTGTCTCCAGCAGTTGGGGACAGTAACAAAGTAAATGCAGTTTGTTACTGTACTTTAGTAGCTTTTTCACGTGTCTGTACGTCATTAAAGTATTTCCATTTGAAGAGACTTTTACTCGACCTTCACTACATGTCAAAGTCAAATATCTAATTTTTTTAGTCTTTTAATTAATTAACATTTTTAAAGGAATAAATGATGGAAGGAACTCCTGACTCTTACTTGCCACAACACCCTTGTCCTTATTTGCTTGATTTCTTTTTTAAGTAGTTGAAAAGGTATCAATCAGTGTTTGACTCATTCACATCATTCTATAAATAGATTGTTGTGCTAAGAGTAACAGTAGAGTCTAAAACTGAGTTGATCAAGCAAAGACAAAAATGATAATAGGAACATTATAGAAATAATAAATCATGGGACTTTGGATACTTAAGTACATTTGATGGCAAATACTTTTGTACTTTTACTCAAGTTAAGGTTTAAAGGGACACGTTGCAGCTCTACCTCTACCATGTTAATCTATATTCTGTGTGACTCTGAGGACATGCCTCAGCCTCCGTAGTGTTGATATTCACGTCATATGCGTCATATTCACTGAGCAGCAGTGGTGCTGAGAGAACGCACTTAAAAAGACATTGGTCACTTTCTAAATAATTAAAGTATAGTGTACCTACTTACTTTCAGCTTCTCTCATTAGGGGGCGCCACAGCGGATCATCCGCATGTTTGATTTGGCACGTTTTTACGCTGGATGCCCTTCCTAACGCAACCCTCCCCATTTATCCGGGCTTGGGACCGGCACTGAGAGTGGCTGGGGTTGGTTCCCTGACCAGGGATCGAACCCGGGCTGCAGTGGTGAGAGCGCCACATCCTAACCACTAGACCACCAGGGACCCTAATAATTACATATAAATAAATCATCTTATACCGATGCAAAAATGTTAAAAGCGATTTTAAATTGATGCATCACATCGTTATCTTTTATGCCGATGTACCGATGTTCAATGTTGGAAATCAGGCGATGTTCCACTGATTCCAGGACAGTATATAGTCCACTATGCTTATCTTTCTCATTTGATTGGAAAGTATGATTATATTCTAAGTGCTCTGTAATATGATCTGTAATCTGCAGCAATCACTCGCATTTACTCCATTTTAGCATGTTGAAGGTGGTTTTTTTATTTCCTCGTAATGTGGTATTCAACTACAACGTTAGCTAAAGAACAGTCATTTGAGTTACAGCATAAATATATACTTACTGTTGGTTTGTAAAACCCGTTAAATAGCTGTGGCGCAGGCAAAATAACGCACAAGAATGTGATCTTATATCACGCCAATCCATCTCCAATCTCCACTGCCATCACCATCAGTCTGACTTTCTTACTAGGAAGATTTTAAATCTGATTTTGAGTATTATTTGGAGAGATCAGAGATTTCTGAGATTTATTTGGCAGGGTAGGAAGTTTGTAATGACACCTGTTCATCACACACACATGGTGAAAATCCCATTCCAGATTCCTTCACTGGTAACCTTCACTATTGAGAAGGCTTCTGCTAGGTTCTGGAGCATGGCTGTGGAGATACTTTTATTCATATAGCAGCAAAACTAGATCAGGTAATGATGGTGGATGAATTGGTTTGGAGAGCAAGTGGTGTTCCAGTTCAGTCCGCAGGTGTTCAGTGGGGGTTGAGAAGGTCAAAGGTCTATATGGGATTTTCGAGTTCATATCTTCTTGGAGTTTGCTTTGTTCCATCATTCCAGTTTGGAGTGGAACCACATATGGTGTGAAGGTCATGTGTCCACATACTGTCAGTTATATAGAAGGGGTTCAAAGTTAAACCAGGACTTTTACACCGTTACACCTCCGTTTGCATTATTCAAATGTTTCGAGATGGCTGAGAGTCTCGTCACTGTGTTTGAAGTCTTCTGTAGAGAGGAGCACTCGTTCACAAGAAACTTCCTCACCACATACTGTTTCATGCTCTAACACTGTTGTCTGCCATCTTGATTAACTGGTCGCTGTACTGGCCCGTGACATGTGACTATGACTTGTGCCCTACCTATATGTAATAGCACACACTAGCTACCACGTGTGGCTAGCATCCATTTTTATACCTGTAAAATTAAAAGCCCCTCGTAGCACATTTACGCCTCTATTCGTAATCATTTCTTGAAGCTATTTTGCTGTCAGGTTTGGGTTTTGTGGTGGTATTGAATTTTTGGTTGAGTACCATTTGGCAGGAGCAGGTAAGGAACTCGTCATCTTCTTTCATGCCCTGATCTGTTTGTTATTAGCAGCAGGTTCTACACAAGACTGTTTAGTAGAACACGTCTTGTGAGAAACACTTGACGTGTTGTTTTTGTGCACACTGCAGTCGACAGATTTCTATGCGTATGAGAAGATTTTTGTATCGTTTGTGTCCATCGTGCCATACGTTCGGCCGTAGGAGAACTTCTTACTGCGCTTTTAAGTTCTGTCTGTCTTCTCTTCGTATGCTCTTTCATGTTCCTCGCCCTTTCTTCTTTTTCTTCATTCTCACTCTCTCATTCTCTCACACACATTCTGGATTTTTTTAACATTATGACCAGTGCAGTGAACAACACCGATTATCTCTTCATCATACTTCGTCTTCATATCTCTTCTGTTAGTGGGTGAGATATATTAGCCAGCAAGTAAACATTTTGTGCTTAACGTTGGTGTGCCAGAAGAAGGAAAAACGAGCAAGCGTAAGGATGTGAGCGAGTTTGATGAGGGCCAATTTGTGATGTCTAGACGTCTGGGTCAGAGCATCTCCAAACTGCAGCTCTTGTGGCCTGTTCCCAGTCTGCAGTGGTCAGTATCTATCAAAAGTGGTCCCAGGAAGGAACCGTGGTGAACCAATGACAGAGTCATGGGTGGCCAAGGTTAATTTATGTACATGGTGGTCTGATCCAACAGACGAGCTCCTGTAGCTCAAACTGCTGGAAAAGTTCATGCTGTTCATAGTCGAAGGGTCACGACTGTTTTGGCAGCAAAAGGTGAACCAACACAACCGACGCAGGTGGTCATAATGTTATGCCTAATCAGTGTATATCTATAAATTAGCTGTTCAGCTAAAAAATAACTGAGATGGTGTCTCAGGTTTTAGCACTGGTTTATGCAGCTGAATCTTAAACTTTATTTATTTATTTATTTATTTATTTTTAAAGCAGTGAAATGTTCTTGGATTGACACCTCAGCAGAACACAAAGCTTAGGGTATTCCTTCCCATTGGTCTAAAGTAAGACTGACTGGATTGAGAGATGCTCAGAACGTCAGAGTGGTTAAAGGGTGGCTTCAGCTTTGTTATTAAAATGGCAACAGTATGAGGCAGAGGCTGAAGTATAACTCATGGGCATGAACAGTGCAACCGTTCTGATCTGTTTCGGATCTCTTGCTGTGGTGTTACCTCATTTACAAAAGTAAAAGACAGATTTGCACTTGAAATCTCCCCCCAGCCAGAGGGCTTTACTGCAGTGTCATCATGCTGCCAGAAGATCTCTTGGAAAATAACACTTTGGCTCTCAGTCTCCCTTTGGTGTACTCCTGTATTCTTCTGCTGCTTTCTCTGCCTCACTCTTTCTCTTTTACTCTCAATCTCTGGCTGCCTCATTAATATGGAGCGCAAACACTCTGCCTGAATGGAATCTTTGAATGAAAGTTTGTGAGTCATTCTCTGGTCTGTGTTATGAGGTTTGTGTTGGAAGGAGGTGATTTACTCGGGCCCTAAATCAGATTTTATGTAGAATAGTGAGGCTGTATATTACGGCAAAACCTAGAAAGGAAGAGAGGGTAAGGGAAAAAACATAGATCCCGGCACTTTGATGCTGTCGTTCAAGTGAAACGCACAAAAAGACACTTTCTAAAATCTACAGTATCACTGCCTGACTAGAAAGCAAAGTGAAACAGCATCTACAATTTTATAAGCTGCGGACTTGGGATGTGCATTTTCAAAACTGAGACCGATGCGAATCATATCTCGATGCATAGCCAAAGATACAAAACATCGAAGATACACATGAAGTAGCTACCGATGCGATACGATTCAATAGAAAAAATATGATGCTAAGCAATATGGTAAAGATATTTCACACTTTTATTTCTTTGGTTTAGACAGACAGCAAATCATCAATTTACTTAAGAGCCTTCTGACTTCTAACACATGGTCCTTTCACAACCAGGCCTTTGCAGTGCAATTTAATAAAACAAGACGTTTTTTTCCTGTTCGTCTCCGGGAAGATGCAGCTCTACCTCTGCCATGTTAATCTCATTTTATGTGACTCTCAGGACACGCCTCAATAGTTTTGATACGTCATATTCACGTAGAAGAAGTTGTGCTGAGAAAAGGAGAAGCAGTTTATCGAGGAGAAATCAATCCACATATAAAATATTAGTCACGAATGATTGATCCGTTTTTATACAATAACATGTATAACGCATCTACTAATAATTATATTTATTCTTTATAAAGTATGGCACAATCGTGGGTTCTTGGCTTTGTTCTGCCGATGTCCTTCTCTCTCTCTCTCTTGCTCTCTCCACTCTCACAACTCCTTCGCAGACCGTTTGAATTCACGATTCCAAATTTTTTAAAGATGTAATTTCCAGATCTTATTCACAGTTGTTGTAAATAATTAATAACCTTGAATTTTTTTTTTATGCAAAAATTAAAAAGATTCTGCATCGCCGCAAATGCAAACATATATCCAATGCGCACTTTTTAAATCAATGTATCACATCATTAACTTTTAGGCTCTTGCGATTCCGTACTGTGAAGTAGTTAAAAATCTTTTGACACTAAACTATTTGGATCAGTAGATAATAGACTTTGATTGGAAGGTTCAAATCCTACTGGGTCCTCGAGCAAGACCCTTAAACCTTAACTGCTCAGTTGTTTAAGTTAGGGCATTATACGTATTTCTGGAGTAGGATGTAATTTAATTTAGATGTAACCTCTTATAGAGTCTGGATCAGTGAGATGCCATTAAATAAGACAATAACAATAAATTAATTAATTTACATTTAAATTCAGAGAAATGCAACGATTAAAATTTCTGTAAGTTCATGGACACCTTTTAGACCATAAGATTAGTATGTGCTTTTTGAAAATCCCATTTCACATTTAGTCTCCATTTGCTGTTATAATAACCTCCACTCTTCTGGGAAGATGTTCCACTAGATTTGTAGAGATTAGTGCTCATTCGGCCACAAGGGTGTTAGTAAAGTCCTTTTTTTGGACAAAATTAATTTTTACCCATTGCATATGTCCAAACAATAAGTCTTTTAAAAACATTCCATAATTCTCTCCAGGAAGCTTTATGATGATCCCTAAAGCCTTTATGATAAGCTTTATGAGATTTTCCCTTCACTTGAACCACGCGATTCGAACTCAATTATTTGTGCAATATTAATAAATTAATAGAGAAACGCAACATATCACGTATAACAAAAAAGAAAAAGGAATAAATGAAATGTGAGTTTCAAACCCTTTTTTCAATACGCAGCTCTAAATCTTTCTTTATTTGCCTTCTATTTCCTCGCTGGATCGTTTGTTTGTGTCAGACCTAAGCATTGCTCATAGACACTGCATGGGAATGCTGCTATCTGGACTCATGGGAAATTAAAGACAGGAGCAGGAGGGGCAAATCACTCCTGGCTAAATGCCCTGAGGATAGACAGGGGGATGTGGGAGGGGGCCACATGTCTGGGATTCAGGAATGCAGAGCGCAGCGTTAGACCAGATTTACATAGGCATGTTGGCATCCATCAAAAAAGCAAGCAAAGATGTTTTGGATAAAAATCAGTGCTCCATTTTTGTTATATCTGTTTCTCTTGTTCCCCTCTCTCTCTGTCTTTGCAGGACTTTAACCTGCTGTATGAGGAGGCACGGTATTACCAGCTCACCCCCATGCTGAAGGAGCTGGAGCGCTGGAAGCAGGAGCGCGATCAGCGACGCTCGGCTCAGCCATGCGAGTGTCTGGTGGTGCGCGTGACGCCTGACCTCGGCGAGAGAATCGCGCTCAGCGGGGAGAAGATCCTCATTGAGGAGATCTTCCCCGAGACAGGAGACGTCATGTGCAACTCGGTCAACGCCGGCTGGAACCAGGACCCCACCCACGTCATCCGCTTCCCTCTCAACGGCTACTGCAGGCTCAACTCCGTACAGGTATCACAGCACCATCACCAGCACCACATCCACGCCTAGTCTTTACACACAACCAAACACATGCTGTACCACTGACGAGATTGACAACACGCACTACGCGTGATGTTGCTGCCACGCATCATACGGTCCATACGGGAGGAGGCTCGAGAGGCAGGTGGCATGTCTGAGCAGCGTTTGTGCTCCTGGGATTAAGTCTGTTAAGTCTGTACAGCAGACACCTGCTTTCTCAGGTGTTTTATTATTGTTTAGGCGCATTCGCGTTTGGCTCGATGCGAGGAATATTAACGTTCCTACAAAAGCACAAACGTGGCTACAGTGAATGTATTGAACAAATTGGACTGTTTATTCATCATTAAACATTGAATTCTTTTGTTTTCAATCATTTCAGTCGATTGAAAACAAAAGTGTGAACACGGGATGTTTTTGGATGGAAATGCTGTATTTGATTGTATCCAGATTTGTGTAGAGACCACTGAGCACCACAATGTGTCATTTCTGTCCTGCTCATATCTGGGTGATATCAGCATTTCTAGTTAACTGTCTTTGTTTATCAGTTGTATGTAGGTCTGGATCTACAGAAACTCTGTGAGATTTAGGAAACCCTTGGTTTCTTGAAAAGCTGGAAATGTGCAGGTTAGGTGTGTGTGTGTGTGTGTGTGTGTGTGTGCGTGTGTGCGTGTGTATGTGTGAGTGGTGTTGGACTGATTACAAACTGAAGACACACAGCAACATATGGTGTGTCTGCAAACTGCATTACTACAACATTCATGTACTAGAGACACCATACGCACACACACACACACACACACACACACACACACACACACACACACACATACACACAAACCCTTTAGCCATCCATCCTTGCCTCGATCAGCTCTTGACTGTTTTCAGTGCAAGACTGAGAGATGGACACCTCCAGGGAAAGTCGTCAGATTAGCGACAAACACACACACATACATCCTTCCCAACAGACACACACCCCCACACACACACACTTGTGTAGGACCAAGGAAACATACAGTGCACAAAACGCTTGTTTTCCTTCACAGACATGTTTTTTTTTTCTACTTCTAAAAAAAACAAAAAAACAGGCAGAATGAAAGAACAGAACCAGTGAAGAAAAAAAAACGGTATGCATAATTTACACACCCCTCCGTTTAAAGCCCTCACTCGTCTCAGTTTTAGAAAGACTCTAGCACCACACGGCCCCGAGCTACTCAAACACACGTATTGCATTTTTTAATGCCATACTTACAATTTCTCAAACAGCCTAAACCACTTCACACTCCTTTTATAGGTTTTTAAATGGGGAGTAACAGAATTAATTGGCCACATCAGCTAACAAACATTTCTCGCTTTGTCTCTGAGTTTTCCTTAAAAGGACGAGGAGGAGGTTGTACACCATTCACATTAATGACAGAACACACACACACACAGTGTTGTGTCACAGATGATAAACACTCTGACAGTCGTTTCTAGAATTGTTTGTCGATCATAATTTTGGGCCCTTAAATAATTAGATACTTTCATGAGAAAATATTCATTACATTAATGGATTCAAACTTTTCTGTGAAAGAAACCAATATTGGCAAATACACAATACACACAAAAGATTTGTATTTGCTTTTTGAAAAACCCATTCCACATGTATTCCCCATTTGCTGTTAAATAACTCCACAAAGATGTTCCACTAGATTTGTGGAGATTTGTGCTCAACCAGACACAGTAATGAAAGTAAAGTCAGGTAGTGATGTAGGTGAAGTGAGGAGGCCTGAGCTCTTTAGCAGGAGAGCTTCCACTCATTTACATTACAGTTACATTTACGGCCATATTCATATCAACTTACAATTATCTTATACAACCGAGCACTTGAGGGTTAAGGGCCCTGCTTAAGGGGTTTAACTTGGTGGTGCTGGGATTCCAACTCATGACCTTCTGATCAGAAGTCCAACATCTTAAACACTGGGCTGTGTCTTCCCTACCTCTTCCCAATTCAACCCATGTAAAGCAGATCTTCAGAGAGTTTGTGCACAGTGGTGTTGCCATGCTGGTACATGTTTGGGTCTGCTAGTTCAGCTGAAGGGAAAATATAATGCAATTGCTTCCGTAAACGTCCTATACAATCATGTGCCTCTGATTTAGGGGAATATACAGGGTTGGTCAAAAAAGCGCTCTCACCGCTGCGGCCCGGGTTCGATCCCCGGTCAGGGAACCGACCCCAGCCATTAGGGTTGCACAAGACTTAATGCCGGTCCCAAGCCCGGATAAATGGGGAGGGTTGCGTTAGGAAGGGCATCCAGCGTAAAAACATGTGCCAAATCAAACATGCAGATGGTCCGCTGTGGCGCCCCCTAACGGGAGAAGCCGAAATAAAGTTTTACAGGGTTGGTCAAAAAGAATGAACCGATATCATGACTCATTGCTTCGGTTCTTAAGCATCGTAATGGAAGAAGTCAGTGACCATTTAAAAGAGGATTTTATTTAAGTTGATGTGAGAATAATACTTATACTAATACTGGAGTTTTGTATTAATTTCCTGAATAAAATATTGCGTAATAAAATCGGTTTATTCTCTACATCACATATGGCTGGAAAAGTCCGGTGTACCAATACTTTTGTATATCATAGTGTATTTTCAGCTATGATCCAGGATGCTTAGTTCTGGTAGGTATTCTGAGCGAATGTGTTGATAAAAGCACACTCATAGTATACTGAATACTATAAAATACTATGAAAATGTCATTTTATATGCATGGTCTTTGGGTGCTGTAGCATGAAATTATCTCTTCACTTCAACTAGGGGACCCAAAACCTGTTCCAGCATGACAATGTGCACAATGCCAACCCCATGAAGATGTGCTTTATGGAGGATCTCCTGTTGTTGAGCTCCAATCTCTATTGAACACCTTCGGGATGACTTTTTTTTCACCACACCGTCATCAGTACATGATTTTGCTCACACCCTTGTGGCTGAAAAAGCACAAATCTTCACAAGCACACTCTAACATCTAGTGAAACATCTGCCCAGAGGAGTAGAGGTAAAAAGTGATGCTCAAAATGCACATAATATTCATATGGTCAGGTGTCCACAATCCAGACAGACAGACAGACAGACAGACAGACAGACAGATAGATAGATAGATAGATAGATAGATAGATAGATAGATAGATAGATAGATAGATAGATAGATAGATAGACATATCGTGACAGACATTAAGAGACAGAGAGCGATAGAAACACGCCAAGAGTGCTACAGCTCAAGAGAGACCGAATAATATTTCTCAGAGAGAATTATGTGTAGAAGGAACAGAAAAAGTGAAGAAAGAGACCAGAGCGAGAGAGAGATTGAGTGTAAGAAGCGAAGGATAAAGAAAAAGTGAGGATGGACTAACATATGTTGAGACAGTGTCCCAAAGCTGGAACTGTGTGAGCAGCTTCATACATCACTGTGATTGAGTACGGGGATCAGAGAGGATGCGATCTTTCCTCCATCACCATGACAGGAACGCAGCCTTAGAGAGAGAAAGCATGTCCCTCCTGACGACTCTGACACACACACACACACACACACACACACACACACACACACACACACACACACACACCTTTTTCTGGGCTGCTAAGGCACTGCTGATTAAAGCGACTTTACGGCCATGTCTCAGTCCACTAATCCAAAAAAATGCCAAGGGGAGACGCGTGTTTGTGTGTACGAGTGTAGGTGTACGTGTGTGTGTGTGTGTGTGTGTGTGTGTGTGTGTGTGTGTGTGTGTGTGTGCGAGAGACATTCTACTTGCTACTGATGCTGTGTATTCTTCCCTACACACACTTACTTTTACTTAACCAGTTGTGGATTTTACACACAGACACACACAGACACAGACACACACACACACACACACACACACACACACACATCCCATATATATATATATATAAACGCAGGCACACGAGAACTAAGAAAGGTGGATGACATTGTACTTGCTCAACTGCACACACACACACACACACACACACACACACAATAGTACTACAGAAGCTGTAAGGGGTGTGTGTGTGTGTGTGTGTGTGTGTGTGTGTGTGTGTGTGTGTGTCTAACTAAGCACACTATTCTTATTATACAATCCCTAAGTACCTACAAGGACACTGTGTTATTTCCAAAATTATAATTTTTAGCATGAATTTCATGGTTTTAGTTTGTATAATACATTTATTTTGTAAACAAACACTGTTCTGTCATGACAACATAGAGAACTGTCTGTATTACAGTCTTTTCAGTTGCGTTAGAGAATTTCTCGAATATTTAATATTTGCAAACCAGTGCATGCATTTCTCAAAACAAAACAATGTGTACAAACAGCACAACACAGTGGATTTTTATGCAAAATCCTTAGTTTATCTCTTAAAAGTAAGTATTTGTGTGAATGAACTTCTCATTTCCATCAGAATGAAAAGTCTCTTTGTATATTGATTGCAAGAGACCGGAGAGGATTCACACTTTTACTGTACTCTAATAGTGTTTTTTTGTTTCTTTGTTGTTCATCCATTTTCAGAAGTTGTAATTGTGTGTTTTGCTCCGTCTGTCACCAATTGAAGGTTCACGAGATTCACCTTTGACCAGTTGATTATTGGTTGATCTGATGCCCTAAACTCACCTTCATTAGTGACTTTCAAGATTCATCTGAACAAATGATCAATTTAATAAACATTCACCAAAAAAAAAAAGTTAAATATAAATTTTAGATGACAGATGATAACTGGTTTAACCATTTTGCATTCAATGACTTGCGTAATAAACTGATGCTGAGATGTTTTTCGGGGTTAAAACTATTCAATCGAAACCAGTATAATATATTTTGATCATCATGAACATAAACAACTGATAATGTAGGAAACAGCAGACACTCGTACACAATCGATTAAATTAATGTACAAAAGCATACGCAATTTCATCAAAGCAACAAGAAAATGTTTTTATGATGTGCACAAGTGACTAAAAGACGTGGAGGTTGAACAAGTCGTTTTGAGAATTTCATTACTGATCTGAAAAAACGCTCCAAAGCAACTGAGAAAAACTGTAATATATATTCTAGAACACTGAAGACTGAGACTTCCATTTGTCACGATGTTATACTGCGAATGTAGTCCTTATCTGAGATTTACTGTACATCCATACACTAGAATATGATGATTAATGACTTGGTTCTTTGAACCTCTTTCATAAAAATGAGTCATTTAGTTCATTTCGTCTTTTCAGTCCTTTAATCACCTTTATACCATCTATGGGAGTCACGTGATTTAAAAAACGTGTAAAAAGTTAAACTAGGTTCTGTTTCCTGTAAATAACCTACAGAGATTTTGTGATGCTTTGCACATGTGCATCCAGTAGAAAATGAAGGAATCACTTTTTGAGATGACTCGTTCTTCCGAGTCACATCAAAGACTCGTTCAAAACGACCCACCCGTACTGCACACGACTGTGTCCCGCGTTGCTCGTCTGCATTGTGTGTTCCGTAATTGGTTTTGAAGTAGCATGCCTTCGTCTCCGCTCGACTCCAATTGTTTCCAGTACCAGACGCAATAAAAACAATTAGGCAGATTTGTTCGCCGGAGTAATCAACACCGAGTGTGTACATGTGTGTAAAACGGTTACTGGTCCTTGTGTGTGCGTGTAGATTTGTGAGAGCAGGATGCTTGGACAGGTTGGATCATTACTGCTCTATTTAAACGCAGCATAAACCGTCTGCTGCATAGGAGAGAGAGTCTGTCTCTGTCAGCAAGATCGAGAGAGACTGTGTGTGTGTGTGTGTGAGAGAGAAAGAAAGAATAGCAGAGAGAGCAAAGAATCTTCACAGAAAAGAAACACAGAGAGCAGAGCTGAACTTTCCTGCTTTTCTCAGTTGCTTTGGAGCGTTTCTCCGATCAGAAATGACATTTTTAGAACTACTTGTTCAACCTCCACATCCTTTAGTCGCTTGTGCACATGCTAATGCTTTTTTACATTCATTTAATTGATTGTGTACAAGTGTCTGCTGTTTCCGACATTATCAGTTGTTTATATCATGTTGATCAAAATATATCATACTGGTTTCACCTGAAATGAGCTTACGGCATCAGACCAACCAATGATCGACTAGTTCTCGAAAAGAGGTCAAAGGTGAATCTCGTGAACCTTCAAATGCGACAAACACTAAATTATAATGTCTTAAAATGGAAGAACGACCGGAAATTATTAAACACAGTTTCAGTACAAAAAAAAAGTATGAATCCAATCAGTATAAATCAAACATGCAATCAAATAAATACATTTGTACTGTTGAGATTCATGAACGCCGTACAGAAGAAATTCACCCTCGTGCATTTTCAATCATTGTGATCCAAACCGTAGTTTATATCAGGAAATCCTGAAACCGTGCGACGTCATACCGACAACACGACTAAACAATCTTGTTTGTACACAATGACAGAAGGACTTGTTATTCTGATGGCAATGAGATGTTCATTGACACAAACACTTCTATGAGGTGGACTAAGGATTTTGAGAAAAGTACAGGCTTTTGTATAAAATCCATTGTGCAGTGCTTTTTGTACGCATTGTTTCGAGAAATGCACTCACAAATATTAAGAAAGATCCGTGAAAACGCTCCAAAGCAACCGAGAAAAACTGTAAAAACAAAAGAGAGCTTGCCTCCTCAGAAAATCTCCCAAAATCTATCACCAAAGTAAATACTAGAATACTTCCGAAACATTCAAATGGTCTCCATCTAACTCCATATGAACTTTGTCGTAGTCAAAAAATGCTATAACATCTCATTATACTCACCTTGATCTTGGCATAGAGTTGAACAGCCAAAACAATAAACGAACAAACTCCTAATAGTAATGGACTCGAAATCGCCATTTCCATCTCAGCCATTTTCTATTAGCGTTTCGAGTGGAAACCCAGTGCCTGAGTCAGAGACTTTTCTGTGTAGATGTTCTGAGTGAATTATTTACCACATCACTCCAAATCCTAACCCAAGTTTCAGCCGGTATAACAGTGTAAAATTATATTGATAGGCATTTGTCTGTGCTGTAGTGGGTTTGTGATGGATACATTACACTTTTTTGCTGTTGATCTACACACACTAGTGCAAACAACCAAACAAAAAGCAGAATTTGTGCAAGTTAATTAAAAAAAAATAAAAAAATAAAAAAACAGAAACAAATCCTTGATTTAGATTAATATTTAGACCTCTGGCTGAAGGCAATCCTGTTTGCTTTGATTATCCTGAGATGTCTCTAGAACTTGACTTGAGGCCACCTGTAGCAAATTCAATTGATTAAATATGTGTGTGTGTGTGTGTGTGTGTGTGTGTGTGTGTGTGTGTGTGTGTGTGTGTGTGTGTGTGTGTGTGTGTGTGTGTGTGTGTGTGTGTGTGTGTGTGAGAGAGATCCCACAATTAACAGTCCAAGTCGCACCAAAGCCAAGCCATGACATTCAGTCTTTATAGCTCTTGATTAAATATGTGTGTGTGTGTGTGTGTGTGTGTGTGTGTGTGTGTGTGTGTGTGTGTGTGTGTGTGTGTGTGTGTGTGTGTGTGTGTGAGAGAGAGATCCCACAATTAACAGTCCAAGTCGCACCAAAGCCAAGCCATGACATTCAGTCTTCATAGCTCCCAGTAATTCAAGACCTACACTTTGGCAAGGGTATTCAATTATTTCTAAAGTTTTGGAAGCTCCCAGGAGCAGAGCTGATGCTATCATCCTGGCATGGAGGAAGTTAGGAACCCAAAAGGACACTTTTTGGAGATGCTTATTCACCAAAATCAGGTCTTTGGTCAGGGAGCTTAATTAAAACCAAAATAGAGCTTTGAAAGTTCTTCACAGAAATGGGAGAACCTGCTTAGAAATAGAACAATCCCAGAGGTGATCCATCAATCTGGCCTTTATGGTACAATGTCTAGAAAAAAGCCGTTTTGAGTTTAGTAGGCAGTTCAGGAAGAATTTTGTATTGGTTTAATGAGACCTAATTTGAAGTTGTTTAACTTCACTGAACTCCAAGTGCTGATGTCTGGCAAAACACAGGCACTTCTCAACTACCTGGCATTGTACTCCATGAGATCCGGAAATTGGTCAAAAATGTTGGGAGATGAGTATAAAGTATAGTCTAATACGGCGAGAAAAAAACCTGAATGTTACACCTTGCAGCATGACAACAACCTGATGCAATCTGGTAACACAATGGCTTCTGGACAGGTCCTTGAATTGTCTAGACAATGTCTAGCCTTTAATTACAGAGAATATGTGTGTATAGACCAGTGCTGGACAGTAAGAAAGTAAATGTATTTCGTTACAGTACCTAAGTAGTATCTGTATAATGTATCTGTACTTTACTAAAGTATTTCCATTTGGGGAAAATTTGACTTCAACTTCACTACATTTCAAAGTCTAATATCTTACTTTTCAGTACATTTTGCAAAACTTAACTGCTCAAACACACAGCGATCCACCAATCAGGGTCGAGCACTCACTCCGTTTTGATTGGCGCTTTGTGTATCTACTTATCACCAAGTTCAGCATCAGGTCATCAGCAAGCAGGAGATTTAGGAGGAATAAATGATGAAGAAGCTCCTGACTCGAACGTTTAAAAGAGGTTTTGGGCTCATGATCATTTTAATAGATTTTAATCAGTGTTTGACTCATGAATATCATTTTAGTAATAGATTACTGTGAACCTTTTCACATAAACTGAGTTGATTATGTAAAGAGTCTTGCAATTAAAAATGATAATAGGAACATTCTAGCCATAATACATCACAGTACTTTGGATACTTAAGTAAATTTTTTACTTTTACTCAGGTGAAAGATTAAAGGGACTTAACTCGATTACATGCTTTGTGTACTTTCTTCACCAATAGTAAAGTCCATCAATTATCTGCCCATCAAATCTGAGAGGATCTGCTATGAAGGATGGAAGAATCTGTAAAAATCAGTGTGTACAAAGCTTAGCTAAGGGATAAACCTGCAAATGTAATAGGTTCATATATTATATATCAAGTGTGTTCCACATTTTTGGAGCCCAAACCCCTCTTCACTTTCCTGCTTTGTCTAATAGCCAACATTGTGTGGTATTTAAGCTCCCACTGCTGAACAATACACATACATGTGTTGATCTGCTGTATCCGATCCTGTGGGATTAGGGGGAGGATTTACTCCCACTCGTTCCTTCTTCATCATTCACAAACCTCGCATTCTCATCTGGCTGCATGCTGACTCGACTCCTCTCATCCACGCTGTAAATCAAATTAGCGAAAGATTTGGCCGCATACTCCGGGTTGCCGTTCTTGAAAAGCAAGACAAGACTGCAAAACATTTACATTTATTTATTTTGTGGATTCTTTTATCCGGAGCCACTTTAAGGGCTGGCAGGAATTTCATCCAAACATAAATGACATCGGACACGAACGCTCTGCTCCACAGTGTCTCCGATTAGCCGCCGCATTGCGTTCGAGTAATTTGTATTTTCCGTCGAACGTTTGAAAAACGGATGAAAGGCCACGATGGGAACACATTTCCATATGTTCGGATTGAGGTTCTTAATTCTGCTATAGTTTCTGCTGTAATGTTTTTCACTCCAAGGACTAATCATGATTATGGCAACAGAGAGGCTGTAATCCTCCCTCTCATGGCCCGAAACTCGATTGCATGGTTCTCGTTGTCCCTGTAGAAAATTCTAGAACAAGTTGAAGAGGGTCACAAGGGTCAGTCAACTGGGAAAAACTGTGTATTTCTTCCAGTAACTGCATACAGTATTAGGGTTATATGTGAGGATCTTCAGCTAGCTAGGACCGGGTCTGTTTTACAATGGACATTGACTTTGGCAGAAAGCACAGGTAGTCCCAGAGTCCCAATGATCCGACTTACGATTTTTAGATTTTACGATGATGAATGTTACAATTGTTGGGTGGCATTTTAACTTCCATACGATGTGATGCTGCCAGGATGTGCGAATTGAGACACCACACCATTCTTTAAGACTACTGGGTAGGCTAGGCCATGTCTCGACTTTTCCAATTATAATGGTGTCATAAAAATTTCTATCTATAACTTGTTTTTGTTTACCCTCCCTTCCCTGCAGGTGCTGGAGCGTTTGTTCCAGAAGGGCTTCAGCGTGGCGGCGTCGTGCGGGGGCGGAGTCGATTCCTCCCAGTTCAGCGAGTACGTCTTGTGTCGTGAGGACAGGCGGAGCCAAAACATGAACACGCCCCTGAGGATAAAACAGGAGCCGCTGGACTAGAGACGCTCGCTCAGATCACTGACACAGACTGATCTGCCCTGAGACCATAAGACTTACACATATACACACACACACACACACACACACACACACAGACACATAAACATAAACACGTATACACATTTACAGATGTCCACCTGGTACCCGAAACGGAATGTAACACAAAACACACAAGAACAACCCCAAAGAACTGGAAAACACAGCACAGGCAGATCCTCACTCTGAATAATGGCAATCCATCCGGCCAATAAAAATCCGGTTTCTCCCACAAGCTTCCTCCCTTCCGTCAGTGAAGCGAGCGAGGTGTATTCAGGGATGCCCTGTTTTCTCCACCGCCTTCTCTAAACGGCGGCAAAGTGCCACAGTAACACCACGGAGAACGCTACGGTGCAGTAAACAGACTCTGTTCTCAGAAGACCGTCCAAAAACAAAACTATTGTCTCATGTTATTGTTGTTTATAAAATCTAAAAAAAAAAAAAGAACACTTTATTATTTGTCTGCCACCATGATGTATACAGTCCCCAATGCTACAGTTTTTATGTCTTTTTTTTTTTAATGTCTCTTTTATTATATGAAGGATGAACGCGAGTCGTGCTCACGTGAAAAGCGAGTCGCTGCTTCTCTGAAACACTCCCGTAGCCCGAGGCGGCGCGGTTAACACACCGCGCACTGTAATGAATCCCGAGCCAAGAGAAGGCCGTTTTGTTTAAACAGAGCTGCAAGCAAACACGAGTATTACTAAAGCTCATTTCCTGCAGCAGGCCCAGGTAACACAGAGCCTCGTTGTGTGTAATACGACTCTCACAACATATCGCTGAACATTCATCTGCAGCATACGCCAGCGTGTGTTCAGAAAAGCAATGTTGGAGTAGTTGATATTCATCTCGAACTTTTTCATGATCCCAGTCCATTCAAACCCACCGAAACAGTCGAGCGTATCAGCTCGAGTACTTCAGTACATACATCTGCACTTAGACGGACACAGGGCTCAGCTTTGAGCCGTGCCTGCTGGCGATTCCAGGGAACAGGAAACCCCATGCAGAGCTAGCATAGCGCACCATGGACCATAGTGAACGCAACCCGAGTGCTAGTAGCTCATTAATCGTGAATACATTACATTATTGTTGTGGTTATTAAATACGGTGTATTAAATTTCTTTCTTTCAAGGTAGTGTGTGGTAGCTGAATTCCTCACTCTTTTCACAGGTTTGGATGAGTAACCATGCGTTCGCTTCTCAAGATCCTAATGCACTCACTGAGCTTTAAACCTACAGCTGGGAAAATGTGGTGTTTTTTTATTCTGTAATATTCGGGTAAGGTTTCCTGAGGAGAAACTTCGATCTATAATCAGGAGAAATGACGTGGATCATCAACGTGCAGCCAATCAGAACAAGGCTCTACTCGCCCTGTCAATCATTTGACTTTTTACCTGAAAGTGCTTGAGTTTGAGGATTTGTAGTTCACAGCTAACTGCTGACTGAGGCCTCAAATAAAGGGAAACACATTTCTGACAGGATTCATACTCTGAAAATAAATACTGGTCCTCTTTGGAATGGCAGAAGATCAGCTAATGTTTCACTGATTCGTTCCCCCGTGATAGTGTGGGGTATTTAGATCTCATCTGGACCACTTTATGATAATTTGCAAATTAAAAATATAAAGGGTTATTAGTCTGATATCATTAGGATATTTTATTTAAAAATTTATTATATGGCCAAAAGTTTGTGGACACTTGCATTGTGTGTGTGTGTGTGTGTGTGTGTGTGTGTGTGTGTGTGTGTGTAAAATATCTCATTTGGAATTAATTGACTTTACTATATTAATAAATTTAAGTCACAGGAGCATTAGAGTGCATTAGAGTGGGGTTGAAATCAAGGCATTGTGCAGGACACTCTGGTTCTTCTACTCCAACTTCTTCACAGGGACATCGTTATTCTGGAAGGGCATTACACGCTAATCAGGCATAACATTATGACCACCTGTCTAATATTGTGTTGGTCCCCTTTTGCTGCCAAAACAGTTCTGACCCATCGAGCATTACCAGCATAAACGTCTTCAGCAGTTTGAGCTACAGGAGCTCGTCTGTTGGATCCGACCACACGGACCAGCCTTCGCTCCTCACGTGCATCGATGAGCCTCAGCCGCCCACAACCCTGTCGCTGGTTCACCACTGTTCCTTCCTTGGAGCACTTTTGATAGATTCTTAACACTTCAGACCAGGAACATCTCACAAGAGCTGCAGTTTTGGAGATGCTCCGACCCAGATGTCTAGACGTCACAATTAGTCAGCACTCGCTCAAATCCTTAAACTTGCACATTTTTCCTGCTTCTAACACGTCAACTTTGAGGACAAAATGTTCACTCGCTGCCTAATAAATAAATCCACCCACTAACAGGTGCCACGATAAGGAGATCATCAGTGTTCTTCAATTCGATGTTATAATGTCACAATGTTATTCCTGATCAGTGTATATCCCAATTCCATGCTTTCAAATTTGTGCCAACTGTTTTGAGAAAGAGCAACAGATAAATGTAAAGGTCAGGTGACCATATACACTATATACTACATTTTAACTGTCTCACTGTCTTTCTGTCTGTCTCACTGTCTGATTGTCTATCTCTCTTTCCCTTGTCTTGTTTGCTCCACCTCTTTCTTTCCTCCTCTGTATATCTTTCTCTCTCTCTCTCTCTCTCTCTCTCTCTCTCTCTCTCTCTCTCTCTCTCTCTCTCTCTCTCTCTCTCTCACTCGCTCTGTGTGTGTGTGTGTGTGTCTGTTTCTTGCATACTCCACTACTTTTACCCAGAACACTTTTTGATAAAAAAAAAATACACCCCTGTTTCGATTTGCCTCATCGAATTTGAACAATGTGTGTGCGTGTGTGTGTGTGTGTGTGTGTGTGTGTGTCCTGGTTTTAGACTTAAATCTGAAAAATACTCATTAGGAAGTTGATTAGTTTAATTAAGTCCAGATTTGTTGGCTTTAGAGCTGCATTTGTTGATTAAATGCCAGTTGATCGAGAGAGAGAGAGAGAGAGAGAGAGAGAGAGAGAGAGAGAGAGAGAGAGAGAGCGAGAGAGTGTGTGTGTGTGTGTGTGTGTGTGTGTGTGTGTGTGTGTGTGTGTGTGTGTTGGATCTGATAGCCTGGAGCAAAGTACTGCCCCCTGTAGGGAAGCCTAATCAAGCCAGGCTTTGTTCTGATCCAGCGTTGACTCAGTCTTCTCATCCCATCCATCACACATATAAATACACTAACGTAGTGAAATTACACGAGGGAACTGAATACACTGGAATATCAAAATTCAAAACACTGGGAAAGCTTCAGGACTGGGTTCAGGAACCGGCGTTCGTTTTGTTCTTAACTCAGTGGTTCTCCAAGTGAGAAATATTGATATGGCACGTAGGGCTTTATAAATTTTTTCATTAATATTTATTAATGCTTTTCTCTATCACACCAATCAGGCATAACATTATGACATTATAACATTATGATCTCTTCATCATGGCAAGTGAACATTTTGTTCTCGAAGTTGACGTGTTAGAAGCAGGAAAAATGGGCAAGAGTTGCGAGTTTGACAAGGGTTCAATTGTGATGACTAGACGACTGGGTCCAAGGAAGGAACAGTGGTGAACAAAGGGGAGCGAAGGCTGGACCGTGTTGTCCGATCCAACAGACGAGCTCCTGTGTGTGTATATATATATATATACACACACACACACACACACACACACACACACACAGAACCCAGAAAGTATAAAGCCACACCACAGTTCTGCACTGTATTTTGTCCAGTTCAGCAGAATGTATATTCATAAACTGTAACAAACAACTGTCCTCTTCCTGTTTTTTCTCACATGCTGTAGAACATTGCAGCAGCAGAACCTGCACCAAACCAAACTTATTTCAATCGTGTCATTCATTTTAAAGCCCTTACTGTGAAATAACTAGACCATTTACATCATGTTATTCTGTCTATCACACCTGTTTACGCAGTGTGATACCTGAATTGTGAACCACGTCTCTGGTTATCATGAGCCACTCCCATTACAGAATAATAATCAGTAACCTTCATCAATTATTAAGTAACTACAGTGAAAGTTCAAGGAACTAAAAAATATGGAGTAATAATATTTTAGATTCACAGATTACTAATCAAAACAAGCAGCAATATTTAAGACACCTGAATTTCCCAGTCGTATGTGGTTCTTCCCAAAGGCACACAATTGTATGAATTTGGGATGACTGTAAACGCTGACTGCACCCCAGGCCTCCTGACCTCACCTACATCAGTACCTGACAAATCTCCACAAAATCTAGTGGAACATCTTCCCAGAAGAGTGGAGGTGGAATAGGACATTCAAAAAGCACATGATTCTATGATCAGGTCTCCACAAACTTTTGTCCATATAGTGTAAACGCTGCTTTATCCCTAGTGATTATTGATCATAATGGGTTTGTTGTGACTCTACAGTCTGTGAAATGAAATAATGTATGTAATATCCCTAATGGAAATAATCTGAGAGTCTTTTATTGTTTAAACAGTTAAAAAACTTTAATGTTTAAACCAAGAACTATTCGTAAATATGATGAAAAAAACAGTTGGGTCCCCCCCTGAAGATTTCAGCTTTATGCTGAGAGAGAATTGGGACTATGTGAAGTGGTAGCTCAGTGATTAAAGCTCTGGGTTACTGGTCAGAAGATTGGGGTTCCAGCGGTGGTATCACCAAGCTGCCGCTCTTGGGGCCCTTAACCCACTGTGGTTCAGGGGTGCTGTATCATGGCTGACCCAATGCCCTGTTCCCAGCTTCCTAACATCACTGGGATATGCAAAGAAAGAATTGTATGTGCTGTAAAGTACAAGTGACATATATAAAGCACATTTCCTTCCCCTTTTTGGCCACTGCACAAAGATCTTCACACCTGATTCCCAGATAATGAGCACCAGTATATAAAGTCTCATATTTGACCTTCATGTTTTTTGTCATCGACTGTTTTTCACTTGTTTATGCTCACGTCCCTACGTCTCCGTTCACACAAATTTCTGCAGGTGCCTCCTCTTCTGGGGATTTTTTCTAAATGAGTCAAACCAAGCTAAAACATTTGCAACTATGTGGCAGACGCCTTTTATCCAAAGCAAATCATATCAAGAGTTATCTCATTTATACACCTGAGAGTTGAGGGCCTTGCTCAAGGGCCCAGCAGCAGCAATTAATGGTGCTGGAATTTTAACTCATGACTGGTCATAAATCCACCATTTTACCCACTGAGCTCTAACTTCCCAAACGTTATGTAAAGTGCTGAAAATAGTTTTTTAAATCATGCCAGTACTCCCATAGAAAGAAAGTGCTTTATACTGGTCACATTACAGCAGTGAAATTCTTTCTTTGATGTTAAGAAGCTGGAGTCAGCACGCAGGGTCGGCCATGATACAGTGCCCCTGGAGCACAGAGAGTTAAGGGCCTTGCTCAAGGGCCCCAAGAGTGACAGCTTGGTGATACCGGGGCTTGATTCCCAACTTCCTGCTTACTAACAGAGAGCTGCATTGGGATTGGGATCCCACAGTTCCCGCAGGACCCAATGAAAATCTCATGGGAGTGGGCGGTTTCGTCTTTGTCGTGGGCGGCCAATTATATAAAGCGCAAGGCCTGCCAATCTCACAGATCCCACTAGTTGTAATGTTTTGTTTAAAAGTTGTTTATAAGTTGAGTTTTTTAAGGTTAATAAAATAATAATTATAGAAATCCTAAGTGGTTTGTCATGTGTGGGGCTTCACATTAGCATTATGTCTGCAAAACATCTTTACTTTAGTTTATGTCTGTTATTATTCTGTAAATTATTCCCAAAAGTTTGGATAAACGATTTTTATGCAATCTTTATAAACATTGACAGAATGTTTGCCGGAGAAGGCGGGAGTGGATACAAAAAATGCGGGAGCAAGCGGGACACATGTTGTGGGAGCAGGACACACGTTGCGGTAGTGTGCAAGAGCGGGACACACGTTGCGTTAGCGGGACACAAACTGCAGGAGTGGGACACACGTTGTGTAAGCAGGCGGGAGCGGGACACAGGTTGTGTAAGGGACACACACGTTGCGGGAGCAGGACACACGTTTACAGACCCGAGCGGGGCTCTAAAGGACATGTCCCTGCTGTTTGTACTCGACTCTTCACTCTTCAAGCAATCAGGAACGCAGCACTCAAAACAGGTGTTTTGTTTAGTAAACAGCTCATTTATTTTTCTTTACAAAATAGGTACAAATACAGAAGTTTGTCGTTTTTGATTTTTTTCTTCTTCACACAAACAGGAAAAAAATTCCAGATATGTACAGAGTTTTACCAAAAATAAGGTCGTTCTAATAAACACATGGTCTTGTAAACAATATTTACAAATTATTCATCAGCTGAAACGTCGATATTTTGCCAACATCAGTAATACTTTCCTAACGCGAATCCTCATAACATTTTGGCTAAAAAGCTGGAGTAGAAATGTCCTGCTCGAAAATCGGAAACCATAAAAAATAATTATTAAAATCGTCACATCCGGACATATAGGTTAATTTGTGCTTTGTTTTAAAGTACTAGCGTTTGTTCATAGACTGTTCCCGTAATATATATTTTCTCTTTTTTTTTTCTTTTTTTTAATCAAAGAAATAGTGCTGTTTAAAAAAATGTGTAATAAAAAAACTGTGAAAAAAATTCTGACATTGCCTGTTAAAAAAAACATTATAAATTACGAAGCAATAATAACAACAAAACAAAAAATAAAATAAAAATGTGCATAGAAATAAAGCGCTCTTTTTTTCAGGACCAGACTGAATGTAGAACCGTCAGAGACTCGCAGCGAAATCTGTGGTAAGGACTTTTGTTTGAGCGTGACGTCAAGGTGAAGTAAAAAAAAAGTATGTTTTTATACACAAACCTAAAAAAAAACCCCAGCGGCTCTGACATCATGAGTGTGTGGAAATGTGTGTGTTAAATAAGAGCTACAGTCTTCAGGGGTGATGTAGAGAGGAAATGTGATTTCACTATCAAAATGCGTTCATGGAGTATCGCTAAAAAAACAACAATACAGCCAAAAGATTGTGAACACCGGACCATAAAATGTGCTTTTTGAACGTCCCGTTCCACATTTAGTTTCCATTTCCTGTTACAATAAACTTTTCCAGGAAGATGTTCCACTAGATTTTGGAGTGTGCTTGTGGAGATTTGTGCTCATTCAGCAAAATAGGTGTTAGTAAATTCAGGTAGTCAAGTCAAGTCAAGTCAAGTCAAGTCAAGGTAGTGATGTAGGTGAGGTGAGGAGGCCTAAAGTGCAGTCAGCGTTCACATTCATCCAAGGTGTTCAATAGGGTGTAATAGCTCTATAGCAGGAGATCTTCCTCTCCCACCCATGTAAAGCAGAGCTTCATGGAGCTGGGCTTTGTGTCATGCTAGAGCATCCAAAAATATTCTATACAATTGTGTGCCTCCAAATTTGTGTAACAGTTTGGGGCAGAAAAACATCTGGCTGGAAAAGTCAAGTGTCCCAATACTTTTTTCCGTATAGTGTAGCTTTGGATAGCAGAAATCTCAATTAACATAACATCTGGTTTTAGTGAGTGGGAAAACCATCTTCTGTTCATTTTCTATACAATATAAAGTCTGGATTTTTTTTCTTTCTTCTAAATAAGTGCTACAAAACAAGAGCTGAACTTCAGTGAGCAAACTTCTAGAACCAGGAGAGAATTTATAATAATAATCACTCAGCCAATTACAAACACAATTTCTACCTTAGTGTAAATGTAGACGATTAGCCAAGACCTGATTACGCTAGAATGTAGCTAACAGGTAAAGCTTGTAGTGAACCTTATTAGCAAAATATTTGTAGCTAAGTGTGCTAGGTAATGTCAGAAACTACATTTCCCATTGAGACGTAACTTTTTCCTATGTCATTTGCATGATGCTAAACTGGTGATTATATAGCTGCTCTCTATATTAGGCTCATAGCGTCTGGTGCACTAAAATTCAGACTGTGTCTCGGTTCATTGCCTCTATTTGGAAACAAAACAGAAAAAAATGGCTGCCTCGATGTCGTAAAGTCTGAATCGTCCACTCTAACGAGTCCAATATGTGTTAAAGTCTAAAGTAGCTGCATGGTGAATCTGCGAATCGGACGGTTTGGACATGTTTACACTGATGAGGACGAGGTGGTGAGTCAGAAGTGGGACGCCTGGCAGGACGTGATGAGCATGTGAACGTGTGACGGTTTGGTAACAGCGTGTACATTTACTGATACAGTGTGAGCTCAGTGTCGGTGCTGCTGTAGTGCACACTCGCACTTCCGAACTCCAGGAGGTGGAAAGATACAAACTGTGCATTTATAAATACACTAACGTAGTGAAATTACACGAGGGAACTGAATACACTGGAATATCAAAATTCAAAACACTGGGAAAGCTTCAGGACTGGGTTCAGGAACCGGCGTTCGTTTTGTTCTTAACTCAGTGGTTCTCCAAGTGAGAAATATTGATATGGCACGTAGGGCTTTATAAATTTTTTCATTAATATTTATTAATGCTTTTCTCTATCACACCAATCAGGCATAACATTATGACATTATAACATTATGATCTCTTCATCATGGCAAGTGAACATTTTGTTCTCGAAGTTGACGTGTTAGAAGCAGGAAAAATGGGCAAGAGTTGCGAGTTTGACAAGGGTTCAATTGTGATTATTAGACGACTGGGTCCAAGGAAGGAACAGTGGTGAACGAAGGGGAGCGAAGGCTGGACCGTGTTGTCCGATCCAACAGACGAGCTCCTGTAGCTCAAACTGCTGAAGAAGTTCATGATGTTGATGTTTGATGGATCAGGACTGTTTTGGCAGCAAAAGGGGACCAACACAATATTAGGCAGGTGGTCATAATGTTATGCCTGTTCGATGTATTTCTAATCTAGACCCACAGCGGATGAGGTCTTCAAGATTCTTGACAGTTATCTCACAAAGCACAAGTTGAAATGATCTAATTCTTCTTATTGACTTGCCATATGAATTTGCTCTGTTTTGCACAGACTGCAAAGTGACAGTAAGGTAAAGTGATAACTACACTTTTATTTTTGATCTTGATGCAATTTGATGTTAGTGGTTAGCACTTAGCATTTTTTCGTGGTCACGGCGGACAGAACCACTTAAGAACCACTGCTTTAACTGAACCCCGATTTGTTAAAAAGAACAATAAGATTTTCAATATATGCTTCCTATAGATATGTTTCCCCAAAACCCTTGACTCGATTCTTCCTTGCTGAATGAACCACATACAAAAGGTTCATAAAATGTATACTTTTTTGTCTAATGTTCTGAATACGTTCAGTCAACTCCATTATCAATTACAGGCACTGTGCAGCACAACAAGCACAAAGACCTGCTGGATCTTTAACAATATTTTCCACTCCAATATTTTGTAACAGAGGTGTTTACTCAGGTCGGAAGTCCGAGCTTTAAAGTGGGCCACTCAAGATCTTCCACATCATCCAAACCATGTAAAGCATATCTTCATGGAGCTGGATTTGTGAACAGGGACATTGTCATGGTGGAACAGTTTTGGGTCTCCTAGTTCAAGTGAAGGGAAAATTTTATTCTACATAATCCAAAGAAGTCCTTCACATTTGTACACCTCCATCTTTGTGCAAACAGTTTGAGGAACAACCACATATGGTTAAAAGAATCGGGTGTTTCCAATACTTTTGATCAAATAGTATGGAATTTAAGACCGTTTTCTTTTTCAAACTCATTCCATTCACCATTTTACAAAATTGTACTGTGGTTTTGTCATGAAATAAAATGCGATCTGGGCCAATTCCACTTGAGTAATGCAGCTAAAGTGACCCAAATGAACCCGAAAGAACAATCCAACAATCTTTCCTTAGATGCTACTGAGCAAATCCTGGGTCCTTTGTGCTGATTTTCAGGTGCCATTGAATTCTGGAGTTGACTTAGCATGTAAAATCCATTCTAAAGGTCTGAATATTCATTCAGACCTTTAGATTATATTTTCTTATAGACTTCTGTCTTAATCTTTACTCTGAAATCTCACACTCCTGCACTTCAGGATTACTCTGTTGTGAAGCTGCCGTGTTCAACGATCATGAACGTAAGTTAGAGACATTAGAAACAGCACCACAGACGGCACACGGACACAAAACATTAGCCCGAACACTTCACAGGCGCATTGCGTATTGCTGTAGTGATGAGCGCTGCTGGCGTGTGACCGTTGAATAAAACGTTTGAAATGGAGAACTTTACACGTGCGTTATGAAAAAAATATATGTATTTACATCATTGACCTAAAATTGTTTTGTAGTTATCAATTATCAGACGTTTTTTTCAACCCCTTCAGACCCTGTAGGAGGTGCGTTAAAGCTCAATTCACGATTTATAGAGTTTTTCTTTCATTACATAATGAAGTGGAAAGGAAAATGTTAGTGTTTAATGGGTGGATATTTAGTCCCACAGGACCGAGAGCTGGGTTTTGGATTATATTAGGTAAGGTTTAGGACTACAGATGTCTTTGAAGAGAAAAGAAGGGTTCAGAATTGGTTTGGAGGTCCATCATAAAGTAGATTTGTTATGTGTACCACAGCAGGAGGCGATCAGGGCCAGCAAAGCCTAATCTGCTGGCTAAAGCCTTCTCTGCTGGACTAAACACTATCAGAAGCACTGACCTACATTTATGATCTAAATTCTAATATTTGTTCCATGAAATTGTATTAATTTTTTCCTAACAGTTTATTCCTTTTATTTGGTAGCATTTCTCTTGGCTGCACTGCTTCCAGTACGTGTATGTGGATGTTAACCTTTTTGTCCAATCAGATTTCAGCCTCTATGTGTTGCCATGTCAATCTAATTTACCCAGAGCCTTCAAAGTCAGTACTGCTGGACTTCTGAACACATAAACCTGACCAAATTTCATAAATGTGTGGCTTTTTTGTGCCAAGTTATGATGAGACAATAATTTTGATGATAACTAATTCCTTCATACGTTTTTTTCGGTGAATTATTTTGACCGGAAATTATTCAGGGTCTGGAGGGGTTAAATAAATTAATAAATAAATACCGTTTTGGACTTTTTTGTTAGTCTGAAGTTCCTGAATGTCATGAATTTAGTGTGTATAAATAATGCTGCATAAACCTCATATGACTTATACATCTAATATAGTGTTGCAAACCGCCCCACATGAAGGCCACGCCTCGAACACGTAGCGCTGCTCTCAAACACATTGACGATCAAGCTTGTTTTGTTTTTTTTCTTTTCCAAACTCATCCTAAATAGACAAGCTTTCGATCCAAGGTCGTTTTTTATGACGACATAGAAAAGAAATGTGAAAAATGTCTTCACCGTGTCGTATTTCGGAATGAATAAATAAAGCGATGAAGATGTGATGAGGGCCACAGGAAGCAGGAGAGCTGAAACCTGGCTGAAGGCACGTGTGCAGGAGGAAGCTGGAGGTCGCTGCGTGTTGGCTACCGATTCCATGTTGCTTTGAGTTTATTTCGTGTCTTGTTAATGTTAACACGGTGGACGTTAGCTACTTCAGCAGAGCACGGTAGAGCAGGAGAGATCGGCTCGTTTCTCGCTCCTGCTCCAGGTAGAATATGAAGTCCCTGAGGTTCACGCGCGTGATTCGCTGCCGGTGGAACTGGCGCGAGGACGACAGCGACGAAGCTGGAGAACCCGCCGAGCTTCCCGACACCTACAGAGAGAACCGAGAACCAGAGTGAGAATCGAGTGTTACAGATCAGATCACAAACATGGGCAAGAAACGATTCAATACATTCACACATGACAATGTGCGTTATATACAACCCGCATTCTGGAAATTTTGGGATTTTTTTAATTATTATTTGTATGAAATGAAAATGAAATTGGGGTTGGACGTCTTCGAGCATTCAAAGACATTCTATAAAACTGTGTAAAACGCCGATGGTTTGTGATTCAGCTTTAGGAGGGAAAAAAAGAAAAACCTTCACAGAAGTCAACAATTAGGAGAAAAAAAAAAATTCACATTTTTCTTATTTTTAGGCTTGAATCGTTTAAAATCAGACTTCACCGAATTTCCTAAGATGAAAGACATGAAAAACACAAAAGAGCCCAAAAACACAAGCCACAATGTTTGGCATGAATCAGGCAGCCATGTCTGATCCACCTCCATCCATTCGCTCACAATTAGAGGTATTATGCTCCATAAACACGGATCATGGAGGCAGCGACGGCTGTGATTGCGAACATCTGGCTCTGGTCAAAGTTCATACTGTGCCTTTGGTTTGAAACGCATACAAGGCTTTTTATATCGACCTAATAACAACCACCTTAATGCTCTCATAAAACAGTGTGTGTGTGTGTGTGTGTGTGTGTGTGTGTGTGTGTGTGTGTGCATGGGTGGGTGTGTACGAGTGAGAAAGTTCGGCTTTGCACAGGTGGAGTGTGTGTCGAGGCTGAGTGAGTGTGTGACAGACAGAGCTCCCTCAGGGGAAAGGAGGACACCTGCAGCTGCCTCATCAGGCC
>MU551596.1:636241-666241 GCA_024362625.1 Silurus asotus | reverse complement strand
CATCTGGTCAGTTTGGAGACTGTAGATTAGCGTCCACTTTGTTAAATATACCATAAATATATACTATAAGAGATTAGTGTCAAATTATTACATGTACAAGAACATTTATTTACATTTCTTATTGGTATTTTTACTTCAATCGTTACTTTGATCTTTTACTGGATCAATAAAGGGATCAATAAAGTATTCTAATTCTGAAATTCCATTTCCTCCCTCTTTCTCTCTCTTTTAATGGACGTTTACAGATCAAACCCACAGGAAAGACAAACATTTCAAATAACATCAGGCAACAGATTTACGATATGATCAATGGGAAATTTTTCATTGTCAATACAGAATGCAGTGTTTTATCTACAAATAATAATAATGAATCAATATCTGTTTTTGACAGCAACCTAGACTGGTCTGGACTGGTTTGGATCAAGATTCAAAAGTTTATTGAGAAGATGTAGCTCAGTGGTGATGGAAAGGTTCTGAGTTTGCTGGGCCCAAGAGCTGGGCCCTAATCCTTAACTGTCCAAATGCCATAAATGTAAATGTATTGTTATTTGTACAGAAAACAGTGTGTGTGTAAGTGTGCAATGTGACATCGTACAAAGGTATGTACAAAGTATGTGAGTGTGTGTGTGTGTGTGTGTGTGTGCGTAAAATATGCAGAGGTAGTTTCTGATACATGTGCACTTCATCATGGGTTATAAGGCCATTGTCTCTACTGACTTAAAAAGATCCTCACACGAACACAGACAGAAAAATTCACAAAACATTCAGTGTATAACCAAAAGTATGTGGACATCCAGCCACCCCCAACTATATGTGATTCCTGTTTATAATCATTTCTCATACTACAAGTAGATGCCGAACTCGCAAACATCCGGAACCATCTAGAGATGTACCAGTGCCAATTGGATCCCACTACGTGTGTGGAGTTTTGACACTGGACCTCCTGGAGTGTTTAAAGGCTCTAACATGGAGAAGCTGGTGTTGGATCTGTGATGATCGCAAATGTTGAGCTCAGTAGCTCCTAGTTTTTAAGCACAATGACTGTATAAGACTGTAGAACGAACATTACTTATAATCTTATACTCCAGTGCTCATGTTAGTTCTCACTCTCCAGTGTTCTGTATTGTTGAAAGATTTATGATCAAACTCTTGATGTCACCCAAATGAGGATGATGGATTCCCCTTTTGAGTCTGGTTCCTCTCAAGGTTTCTTCCTCATAACATCTAAGGGAGTTTTTCCTTGCCACAGGATATCACAGGCTGCTCATCAGGGATAAATACACACCATTCACCTTAACTGTTGATTTCTGTAAATCTGCTTTGAGACAATGTCTGTTGTGAAAAGCGCAATAAAAATATACTTGACTTGACAATTATATACAATAGAATTGAATTGTAAGCTGTAGGATTTAAAGTTCTCTGTCACTGGAACCCAAAGCTGCTCCAGAAAGTGATCATGTGCACATAGAAAGCTTCAGTGAAAAAAAAAAAATGAAGGGTAAAAAAAAAGAGGAAAAACAGACAAAGAACAGAACAGAGTAGGGGAATGAATATTTTATTTGAGCGCTGACCTGAGAAACAGAAGGGAAAAAAAAAAACATAGTATTTTTAACTCTTAACTGTGAAACATGACGGTATGTTCACTCCAGTTTGAGTTCCTCTGTATCACCACTGTATATAAAACCTGATAACACACTATATACATAACACTATAAATAAAACACTGGATTCCTGTCTGAAAAAAGTTTAATCCTGTACATCAGAGGGCCTTAAAATATGGCTCGCTGAGCAAATACAGCCCACCCCTACATTTGGAACGTATGTTTTTTTGAAAGTATCGGCTATCAAAAAAAAAATATTCCTACTGATAGTTTTTCCGGGTTCCGCCCTGCTGTCATTATAAAAGCTTCCAGTTTGGGTTCCTCTGTATCACCACTGTATATAAAACCTGATAACACACTATATACATAACACTATAAATAAAACACTGGATTCCTGTCTGAAAAAAGTTTAATCCTGTACATCAGAGGCCCTTAAAATATGGCTTGCTGAGCAAATACTGCCCACCCCTACATTTGGAACGTATGTATCAGCTATCAAAAAAAAAATATTCCTACTGATAGTTTTTCCGGGTTCCGCTCTGCTGTCATTATAAAAGCTGCCTCTAGGGGCGAATTACTGCTGACACATGCTGTTTGGTTTTACACACAAGACAGCGTGCTGCACGGAGAGCGCTATACTATATTTATTATTTATAATTTTTTAATTATAATATTATTACTATCATACATTTTTTCCTTTTGCACTTATTCATGATTTAGTACTGGTTTTTTTTTGTTTGTTTTTTTTATTTTAGTACTATTTCAAATAGAGTGCTCTGTTTTTTACCCAGTATCCATCTTAAGAACCAGCGGGTGATTAATCGGTTATCTGCAATTCCGATCTAAACTAGCTAGCCATACAAAAAATTCATTATTGGTCAACCACGAGTTATTAACATAGCCTAATTATTTGTTTGATACACCCACCAACCATATGCATAAGTAAATGTGGAAAATGTTTATGTTTATGTGAAAAGAGATGCTTCTTTGTCTGTACGGTCCAGAACAAAATAATAAACTAATCTAGCATTAGGAGACGTAAATACATTTAAAATCATAATAAAATCTTTACAATAAAACTGGTAGTCTCTCCAGCCTTATCATTTCAGACTGACCTGGACCCCAGTTAAAGAAAAACTTTGTGGCCCTCACAGAACAAAGGGTGTGTGGTAAAGTATCAACCAATTCAAGACGTCACCATTAAACTGAATGTGAAGCCACACCATTTAGAGAGACGTACTTTTTTCTGTTCGTCCCTACGATCTCAGTGTGATACTTGCAATTTAAAGCCAACTCTTAGAAGTGACTAGAAGCTGAGAAAGGATTATAAAAGCGAGTAGATCGCGTCCCCGTGCTGTGGGTGCACCCCTGGAGACGGCCGAATCGGTTATTAACTATCGTAATAGCGCGGTACGTGTGCGTCGGCGCAAATCCCGCTACCTCGACTCGAGATGGGGAGGGTTGAGTTCATCTGCCCGAGGCGTTGCAAAGACGTAAAAATCTGAAGCACACGGTCACCTCCGTGCAGCCTCACTCTCCTCCAAACCCTGACGGCACCACGGGACCAGACCCCCGCTCTCCAAAATCCACCTCCATAATAACTCCTGCCATTAATTAAGACCAGAGGCCTGCTCTTTTCCCTTTCCCCCTCTCCCTCTCTCTCTCTTTTCCCGCCTGGAGAAAAGGCCGATGAGGACATTTTTGGAAAGAGTTAACAGATGTCGGCTGATTGGCCCGGGGGCGTTTCGAGACATCGCCCGAGTGATGTATTTGATGTGGAGTTTATTCGGCTCCAATAAACGTATAAAGAATTAGAATAATAATTTGCAGATGTACGCGGAGAGGATTACAGGGCCAGAGCTCGCTTTGAAGCCAAGATGCACAAACACGGGAGCGGAGAACGAAAAAAAAAAAGAGAGAGAGACCAGGCTTTGTGAACTACAGGTCAGAGAGAAGGCCACAGTAAGTCGAGTAAACCTGTGCGCGTGTGTTCAAATCGTATTTTACAGGCCGTCGTGGGAATTTTATAAAGTGAGTGCGGGTGGGGAGTGAGAACTTCGCGAATGTAAATCAGAGACTCATTTGAGCTCACGACACTCTGCGTTAGACGTGAGGGAGGAGCCAGGCGGCGAGGAAACGCCGGGTATGACGGACCGGTTTCATTTACAGAGCCCGGGTTTCTGCGACTGGGGGAGGGAAAAAAAAAGTGAAAAAAGAAAGAAGTACGGAAGGAGTCAGCCGGACTTATTCCAAATGCTGTGATAAATGGAGGAATTACATTCAAAACAAACAACCTCAATTCGCTCCTCAGCTAAAGAGCAACAAATCTCCAAAACGGCCGCTCGCCGCATGCCTTAATACCGCACATAAAACAGAAATCGGTGCGAGAAAGCGAGAGAGCGAGGCTCCATGGCGATGCATAGCAACGGCGCACGATCTCAGTCAAGGAGAAAGGAGGCGAAGGGGAAAAAAAAAAAACACCTTATTACTTCTAACTCCTGCAAGCCATTTTGGTCTCCAAAGGTTTCGCAGTGCCTCAGGCGCTGTGTCTGCAGTGTTTCGGGAAATGACTTGCCTTCGCACGAACACTGCCATGTTCTGCAGCGCTGCTGCCCCCAAGCAGCCCCGCTCAATTTCTCTTTAACCCTTTCCTTCCTTTCACGCCTAAGAATCACTGCCTCTGAGCTCATTCTCTCTCTCACTCTTTCTTTTTTCTCCTCATCTCACTCTGTCACATTGTTAAGCCTCACACAGACACCGTGTTTTTCGCCACGTTCTCTTTTCTAAACCCTGAAGTTGTAGAATCATGAGGTCAGCTCGAACTCCGTCTCCGTCTCCGTCTAGACCGGAGTCTTAAGCGCCAGGTTACTGTTAGTCGGGTTTTTGTGCCACATGCATCCAGGAGTGTGTATCCAGGCTGGATTAACTCTGCAAACTCGTTGACACAACACATAATTAAACATTTCGCTCGAGGTCAGGAATTTTCTAATTAGTAGTGTACTGACAAAAGCTGCAATTGCATCGCCTTGAGTCACACAGTCCACAGGTTACTGCTTAGATGAAAGCGCTGCCTCGAGCACTGTTCTGGGGGAAGTTCACACAAACACAACCCACACACACACACACACACACACGTGGTTGTCTTTCTACCCTTCCAAAGACCTTCCATTGATATAATTATTAATGCAACTAATTAACACTGTCCTACACTTAAACCTACCGATAACCTTAATCTCTGTCACAAAAATCAAACCTTTTCAGGGTTTTTTTTTTGTATTTTCCTGTACAATAAAGCTGTATAAAACTCATAGTGTCCTGCCAAATGTCCCAACAAGGTCAAAAGTAAGGGACTACTAAGATACGAAACACCGAGAGAGGTCACCTGATGAAACTGTTTTCAACTTCCTCCTGAACAAAAGCTCTATAACTGAAATAAAAGAAGCGTCAACATCTTTCCTTCTCTCGTGCTATTGCATACTCTCTCTCTCTCTCTCTCTCTCTCTCTCTCTCTCTCTCTCTCTCTCTATTCCTCTCCTTTTGTTTTTCTCAAAAGACTTTCAGCTGGGAGACAAAAGAACCGAAAGCCACCGAGGCGTAATTACAGTTAATTGTGCATCTTCAAATGCACGTGCTGTATTTTCCGGACGATAAACATGTTTTTTTGCCCTTTAGCAGCTGCTGCAACTTATAATGCAAAGCAGAGGACGTTATAATTTTTCCATTAGCCTGATTTGTAATATCTAGTAGTGTTCTTACAGTAGGTGTGATGCTGGTAGTTATTGACACTAATTACTGTACGCTGAAAAACCAGGGTCCGTTTTAAACGTTAGAAAATCCATGATGTAAAATGAAAAAAAAAACACACCACCACAATATTAATGAAACCACACAGATTTCGTCCCAGGATTTAGGGGGGGGGGGGCGGTGTGTATTATACTCTGTAGCAAATTACTGACTGGAAAATATACTATCTGGTGTATAGGACATTTGGCCCTTCTGTCTCAGACTTACAGAGTTAACAGAGACGTTTGTGGCTTAACGACTTGCAGTAAAACACACTGCACAGCTGCACCCAAAATAAACAGGAAAATATGATCCCATAGACATAAGAATTAGGACTCCGGGTTTATAAACGCCCACGCTAATTCTGTCCTGCTCCATGTCCAATCACAGACAGACCAAGCCACTCACAGGCCTCTCAACACCAACCACAATACACCCACCCCCATATACTATATATACACCCCTTACATTTCAGCAACCATTTTAGTGCATCTTCTAAAGTAACAATACTATAAAAGTAAAACTAGGATATAATTTAGAGTAGTCAACATGCAGCTTGTATATCAGTACAGATTTACTGTCTGAAATAATAACTCAACATACAGCCATTATTGTCTGAATAGCTGCCAATAAGTGAGGAAACCCCTTAGTAATAACAGCTGTACATCATGTAACAATGCAAAGCCACATGTCCTATTATTCATGTTTATGTTTTTGTCTGCTTGACCATACAAATTTGAGTGTCTTGTATTAGAGCAGTTACAATTTGGTGCTTGAAGTACAATTCTCTCATACTGAATGCTGGATGTTCAACATGGAACCTCATGGCAAAGACTCTTTAAGATCAATAACACACTGAAACTGAGTTACAGTACTGTGGTCACAGTGATACAGAAGTTTTCCACTCAGAACAGGACTCGCAAGGGTCCATCAAAAAAGTCAAGTCCTCGTGCTGTGTGTCAGGTGCAGAAAGTGCTTCAAAATACAGACGCTTGAGTGCTGCAGCGTTGCTTTAGATGTTGCAGAAGCAGAAGGTCCGCTTGTCAGTGCTCAGACCGTATGCCGCACACTGCAACAAGTCGGTTTGTCATTTCAGAAGGAAGCATCTTCTGAAGCTGTCTCACTTGGAAACCCAAACCTGTTCTAGCATGTCAATGCTCCTGTGCACAAAGTGAGCTCCATATAGATATAATTTACATGGTTTGGAGAGGAAGTTCTTGAGGTGCCTACTTACACACCTTTTGGAAAAATTGGAACACTAAATGCTGCCCAGGCCTCCTCATCCCACCTACATCAGTACCTGGCTTTTGTATCAGCCTTGTGGCTGATGAACATGAATGTCCACAAGCTCACTTTAAAATCTAGTGGAACATCTTCACAGAAGAGTGGAGGTTAATTATAAGTGCAAATCAAGACAAAACATTGAATGTGTTTCTTTATAAGAACATACCAATCTTATGACCAGGTGTCCACAAACCTTTGGCAAAAGTGTAGCATAAGAATAGACTCCTATCTACATTTTCTACATTTACTTTTTAACCTTATTTGTAATTAGTATTCTTGTACTTAGAATAACCAAAGAAAGTGATTTTGTGTGTAAACAATTAGAATATCCAAAGCAAGTGTTTAACGTGTGAAAGTGTGTGAAAGCATCAGCATATTTCAAGCAGGTGTTCTACTGCAGTGACTTCATGTTAGTAGTCCATGGATGGGCCAAGGCCTCGACCATGATCGTTTTAGTAACTTGGATGGGAAAAGGTAGAACCATCACCATTATTTTGTTCTCACCAATAGGTCATTAAATAGATTCAGTTACTTGAAGATAATGGTGGCAGATGAGGTAAATGATAAACGTGACAATAGCAGAGAAGAAATGACAAGATGGATATGGGAAAAAAATAAAATAATTTTTATTGTTTTAAATTGTGCTGGATTTTGCAAAAAGGTGCTTCTCCATCTCACAATGCAAAGTGCCTGATATCTCAATATACTTCAGTAAAATTCCTCTTCTTCTTAGCCTAAAAAAAATTCAACTGGCTTTTTTTTTTTTTTTACCATCAAGGGGCGGGACTTACAATAATACACATGGACCAAGCCAGTAAATCTGCTTTCAACAAAAACTCAGAATTTCCAAACTCCAACCCAAACTCATCTCCCAAAAAAAAATCCAAACAGGGCGAAACTTCTGCTCAGAAAATCTGGAAGGTATCCTCCGCCTCATTATGCCATCAACAGGAAACAAAATGTCGCTTCAATGTATGTAATGTCGAGTTTAGCCATAAATCTCTCTATTTATTTAAACTATTTATGCACAATTCAAATATAAAGTACCTCAGTAGTTGATAACGTAAATATAAAGGTGTCCTGACTGAACTAAATCTGGAGAAGCTTCTAAACACATCATAAAGTCATGATAGCTAATGTTAGATTGTTAGCTAGCAAACAAATGCTTTCTTGGCACATTGCCAAGCTTAAAAATAGTATATTGTCATCTCACTTCGCAGTATAACCAAAACACTGGTAAATCCAGACATCACAATGGATTTTTTTTTTCTGAGGGAGTTTCCTGAATATCAGCAGTAGTTTTACACCACTGTATCAAAGACCTGATAATATCATAATTTGGCACTCCGTGGTATCTTTAATCCTAAACATCTGCTTAACATTTCATTTAAAAATACATACATACACTACATTGAGTAATTTTCCAGTTTTATATGGTTCTTTCTCAAACTTCTACCACAAATTAGGAGGCACACAATTGTATAGAATGTCTTTGGATGTGGTAGCATGAACTTTCCTTTTGCTTGAACTAGGAGACCCAAAATTCCATTCCATGAAATCCAAACCTGTACACAAAGCCAGCTCCATGAAGATATACTTTTCATAGGTTGGAAGTTTCGAAAGACCTCCTCCTATAGAGCTCTGACCTCAACCCTATTGAACACCTTTTTTTTGCGGATAAATGTGAACGCTGACTGCACTCCAGGCCTCCTTACCTCACCTACATCAGTACCTGACTTTACTTGTGGCTGAATTTCCAGTGGAACATCTTCCCAGAAGATTGAAGGGGATTATAACAGCAAATAATGACTAAATGTGGACTGGGATGTTCAAAAAGAAGCATAGCAGTTCTATGGTCAGGTGTCCACAAACTTTTGTATATACTAGTAACATATACTAGTATATGTTGTAAATGCTTACATTCAAAGGGATGTAAAAGTAATTTATCTCAGATCAATAATTTATCTAAGTGCTGAAGGCCTCGTCTGTGGAACTTTTTTAGTGTATAAAAAATTCAGCGGGTTTCATATGTAAAGCGAACCCAATTAGGAAGTAAACGTCAAGGCTCAAGTAGGAACGCAGGTCCTCGGAAGACTCGACTAATGAGGGCTTGTTGATTTTAAGCCGTTCCGAGTCGTGTTGAGAGCGGCGTTAAATTTTAATCCTTTCTGAGTGGCAAGGTGGAGTCAGCACTAACAGCTGGGGATCCGCTTGCCGAGTCTCGGGGCGTGTGCTGACCGACCGAGATTTCTTACCATATCTTTGTAGAACTTTGAGCTGGAGAACTAGCAAAAGCAAAAAAACATTTGAACCTAAAAACCCTTAAATGCAACACTGTAATCAGATAATCATAAAAAGGAATAGGAGCAAGGATGGGGGGAAAAAACTGAATTAGGGAGTAGACCTCTTTGAGCTTTGAACAAGTAATGGGGTCTTTCTGAGTATAAAGACTGAACTCCCATCTGTTTGTGACGAGTCTCAAACCCAGAGCTGTCAAATCTGCCCTAAAAACTCTACGTAGTGAAGTGAAAACGCTCACTCTTGATGAATAAAGTATACACACAAACTGTATTGATCTCTGCCGCTCTCTCGGTTCCGTTTCGCATGCGTTCTTTTGCGTCTCTCTGAGCTCCTCGTGCACCTCCTGAGACGTTCGTTACAACTCTCGAGTCCCGCTGGCTTCCGAAGGCAGACGATTTTAAATTCAATATCTCAGAAAAATACCAGGAAACACACACGCACTCTGTGTGAGTAAGTGTTTCTGATGGTTTTGGCAAGCGCCGCGTCGCACGTCGTTTCCCAGAAATGCTTTGGTTTTTCCATTGACGTTCCGACGCCAAGCAGCAGAAGAAAAGAATACGCAGATCCAGCGCTTCCCAGAGTCCGGTTCAGACCGCCAGATACGCGTCAGAAAATAAAAACGCTGCCGGATTTGGTTGAAGCGTAACACTCGTGCTGGGATTGCACAGTGTTACTTGAGAAAATAGCAGTTGCCTTGGCAAAGAGCTCACAGGCATCGCTTTCAGCTATACCTAAAATCAGCCATGTGTGTGTGTGTGTGTGTGTGTGTGTGTGTGTGTGTGTGTGTAAAACCTTATCTACATTTAACTTTAATTATCACGAAAGTTGATTGTTGTAGATTTACCAGAGTTTAGATAACGCAGTGAGAGCGTGTTCCTCCACCTGAGGTACAAAGCTGGAGGCAATACAGCACAAATACACCTACAGCAACACCACATACACTGAGGCCTCTGAGGAAAAAACACACATTGAAATCACATTAAAACACACACATTGAAATGACTACGTTTCCCAAATGGAAGAAATTGAAAATTCAACCCAGAGCAGCAATTTAGCACCAACCATCCACCCATAGTATATTTTCAGGAGGTAGGAGGAAACCAGAGACTCCAGAGGAAACCTACACCAACACATGGGGACACGAGGAGACCTGAGGAAAGCTCTACATGGATATTAATCTGAGCTCAAGACTGGAACCCTGGAGCTGCTAGGACACGATGCTACCCGCTCTGCCCTGTGCCACTCGTCTAATAATTATATTTTGCATGAAATCAATTTTTGAGCTGGATGCAAAGAAATCGCACACACACGCTACCAAAAAAAACCGAGGTGACTTGCCAGAATGGACAGAATGGATATGTTAATGAATAATGCTTTGTTTAGCATCTCAGACCGAACACCGCGTCACACCTGGAGGCGGATTGTCTACAGCAGCAGACGACCACATCTGCTTCCACTCGTGTCTGACAAGAGCAGAAAGCTGAGGCTACACAGATTCAGGCAAACTAGACAACTGAAGATCAGACCATGACCAGGTGACTACCTTTTGGCTTTTTACTTTACAAGCTTCATTTATAACAGAACGGATCAAAATCTTGGGACAGGATCAGTCTGAGGTCTTATTGCTGATAAACATTCCAAAAAATGTGTTACCATCGTTCCATATACTTATTTGAATGTTTACGTGACACCTGACTACAAGATTAGTTGCTTTTTAAGCATCCAATTCCACATTTAGTTATCATTTCCTGTTATAATAGCTCTCTGGGAAGATCTTCCTCTAGATTTTGTGGAGATTTGAGGTTTTTCAGCTACAAGGGTTTTCAGTAAAGTCGGGTACTGATGTAAGTGAGGCGAGGAGGCCTGGGGTGCAGTCAGCATTCATTCCAATGGTGTTCAATAGTGTTTAGAGCTCTGAAATGAAATGCACTTTATTGTGCTCAAACTTCTTCTTCTTCTTTCGGCTTCTCCCACTTTACTGTCCCCAAACAGGGAACGAATAATAGCAGAAGATCTTCCACTCCAACCCATGTAAACCATATTTTCATGGAGCTGGCTTTGTGCGATACACAATAGAACTACTCTTGTGTCCCAATACTTTTGCCCATACGGTATTGTAGTCTGTTTTGAACAGAGCTTGAGATTGGGAAGAGACGGTTCTGAAGGTGAACACTGTGATCAGACTGCTCACCAGAAATCATCTGCAATATGACAAACTGTTGGTGAGCAGACCTCTAAGTAGATGTGTGTGTGTTTGTGTGTGTGTGTGTGTGTGTGGGACAAGTGACATCTGTTTACTCCATTCCACATGGTCCACGTACGTGTACGTGTGAGCACACGGAGCGTAAACACACGCCCCCAAACACACACACACACACACACACACACACACACACACACACACACACACACACACACACACACAGGCTTTACAGACTAGTCAGACGATAAACAGTTGTGGTGTGTAACGAGTCGCACGACTGATGAGGAAGAGAGCAGATTCCCGTTTCAGCAGCGCCATCAGTCAGCCCGCTTCATTACAGCCCTGCCCAGATACATAATTCATACCGCCTTTAAAAAATACATGCCCTGCTCCATCACGCTGAGACGTGACAGACAGAGAAACTCAGGGCGCCGTCATTTGTAACGCGTACGGATTTGGATGTGCAGAAAAGCTCGTAATTAGCGTCAGGCGCAGTAATGCATGATGAGACTTTGGAATGTGGCTGCTCCGCCTCTGTGCTGGACGAGACACACGAATCTGGAAGTCGGACTTGCTAGGATTAAATCCTTTTGAATGCATTGTTGCTGTCCTAAATGTGGACAAAACATTTTACACCCACACACTCAGTGGTCTTTGGGTTACTGATCAGAAGGTTGGGGGTTCAAGCCCTGGTATCACCAAGCTGCCACTTTTGGGGCTCTTGAGCAAGGCTTTTAATGCTCTGTGATCCAGATTCACTTTATCATGACTGACCCCAACTTTCTACCATTGTTGGGATATGCAAAGATGAAATTTCACTGTGCTGTAATGTACATGTGACAAGCAGACGAAGTCTTTATAAGTTGGTGCGACTTATAAAGGTCAGCGCTCCCTGTGACTGTGCGTGCAGCCTTGTGCTGCCATCTGTTGGCGTGTTAAAAAACTAGCTTCAAAGCTGTCTGATACCACCTCGTACTTTTAGAACATCCCATACCACATTTAGTCCTTATTTTCTAACATAATAGCGCCCACTCCTCTGGGAAGATGTTCCACTAGATTTCAGAGAGTGGAGCTCATATTTTTTGTGTGTGCCTCAATACTTTTGTCCATACACATTGTATCTAATAAGCTGGGGTATGTGAAGAAAAGAATGTCTCTGATTAATAAACCTAAATTACGTAAGTAAAGGTTTTTGATTTGCCCACAATTACACTTTCATTTATTATTATGATTTTAAAAGTTGATAGATATAATGTGGAACAGCACAAACACACCAACAGCAACAGCTCATACAGTGAAGCCTTCCGAATCAACAAGTGAAGAAAAATGTTGAAGAAAGCAAGAAAAATTAAACATTCACTCTTTTATCCATTTATTAGCTTATCATATTCGGTATCCTGATGTGATTAGGAGGAGCACTGAACTTGGCATGAATTCACCCTGGAGCAATAATTTATCAACATGTTTTTTTTAAAGGTGGGAGGAAACCGGAGAACCCAGAGGAAAACTACACGCAAACCCGACACGAAAAACACAAAGGAAAGAACTTCACACAAATGATCACCTGATCTCAAGATCGAAACCCTGGAGCTACGAGGAAGTGACGCTACCCGCCAACTCGCTGTGCCACCTGTCTAATAATTACAGTTAGTAAGAAATCGATGAAAAATATAATGTGAGTTAGTTCCTAGACATAAGAGCCACTTATGACAGCAACGGGTGTGTTGTCGTTTTCAGATGTTTTTGTGTGGATGAGCAACGTTTGAAAAACAATTGAAAAACGATAGTGTGGACGCGGAGCGGTTTTTTGCTAAAAGCGTCGTTTTTAAATTGATCCAGATTAGTGTAGACGTAGCCTAAATTAACGTTGCCATGGTTTATTTATGATTTCATAACATTTAAAAATGAAAGAACATATAGAATACATGTAAATAAATAGAAGACTAGTCCAAGTGCGAAGGCAGGTATTCAGTAAACTTTAAATGAGAGACATGAATCCGATCCTTATTTTACAAAAGTTTTTCCAAATGCCATTTTTCCCTTTTCCCGTATGGCATATCTAGTGTGGGCCGTCTTTGATATAAACCCGATTGCTCATGTAACATCCAAGACATTCTTCTAAAATAATGCACACCTTCTGACTAATCAGATTTGACCATTTGACATAAAGCTCATCATGTAAATAGGCGTAATTTAAAATTGTATGTTTCTGCTCTGTGGTCCTCCTACAGTAGCTAAATAATATGATCCTATTACGTCTGGCTTTTTTGCTTCTCTCGGCACGTTTAATGGTGACATTTGCCTTCATGACACCCTTTAATTATGTTAAGGGCCTTGTTTAAGGGCCCAACAGTTGCAGCTTGGGAGAGCTGGGAATTGAACACACAACGTTCCAATCAGAAGTCCAACATCTCAACCAATAAGCCATCACTATCCTGTTGTACGGCTCTCTTACAGTTTCATTACATTTTCATTGTTTAAGGAACCAACAGTGTGGTGATTTGAACTCACAATCTTTCAAACAGAAATCCAATTTTCCAACTAAGCTACAACTTCTCAGAGTTTTTTCTTGCCACATTTGCCACCGGTTTGCTCATTAGGGATTAACAATTACAATTATCTGGAACGAACATATAAGCCTTATATATATACTTTTTATAATGCAACTCTTTATCTCTATAAAGCTGCTCTGAGACAATGTTCATTGGTAAAAGTGCTCTACAAATACAAATGAATGAAATGAAATTGTATTGAACTTCCACTGTAGCTTGGTAAGGTGACTATATAAATTATGCCAGAGATTTATGAATACAACTCTCACATAATAGACCTAATGAACAGGAAGTGGATGTAAGTGAAGAAAATTGTCATTTAAATTACACACACAAACTATAAACAAACAAAAAACAGACACAGAAAGATCGAATTCTGAGCGTAAAACAAAGACAACCAGAAAGACATATGACAAAGCGGTGTGGTTTTACACAATTAACTAGTGTCAATTAATCAGCACCAATCAGGTATTAACATCATGAACTTCTTCAGCAGTTTGAGCTAAAGGAGCTTGTCTGTTGGATCGGACCACACGGTTCAGCCTTCGCCCCCCACGTGCATCAGTGTGTCTTGGCCGCCCGCAACCCTGTCGCTGGCTCACCACTGTTCCTTCCTTTGAGCACTTTTGATAGATACTGACCACTGAAGACCAGGAACATCCAGGAGCTGCAGGTTTGGAGATGCGCTAACCCAGACGTCTAGACATCACAATTTGTCCGACTTGCTCAAATACTTACGCTCGCCCATTTTTCCTGCTTCTAACACGTCAACTTTGAGGAGAAAATGTTCACTTACTGAATAATAAATAAATCCACCCACTAACAGGTGATAAAGAGATCATTAGTGTTATTCACTTCACAGCTCTAATGTTATAATGTGCATTTTATTCTCAAAGAGTTTTTTCGCATTTGCTAATTAAAAAAAAAAACATTATTGTGACATAAAGTAAAATAAAGCAATTTCTAGGGCGAAATAAATGAGTTGCTAAGTCACATCTCCCAGGAAGAAAAAAAACTTTATAAAATAAATGAAAGTTGGTTATTATTACTGACTTTTTACTTTCAGCAGTAAAAGACTTTTTATATGGACAAACGTATTGGGACACCTGACTTTTTCCAGTCATATACAGTACAGACCAAAAGTTTGGACACACCTTCTCATTCAAAGAGTTTTCTTTATTTTCATGACTAAGAAAATTGTAGAGTCACACTGAAGGCATTAAGGGCTATTTGAGCAAGAAGGAGAGTGATGGGGTGCTGGGCCAGATGACCTGGCCTCCACTGTCACCGGACCTGAACCCAATCGAGATGGTTTAGGGGTGAGCTGGACTGCAGAGTGAAGGCAAAAGGGCCAACAGGTGCCAAGCATCTCTCGGGGAACTCCTTCAAGACTGTTGGAAGACCATTTCAGGTGACTACCTCTTGAAGCTCATCAAGAGAATGCCAAGAGTGTGCAAAGCAGTAATCAAAGCAAAAGGTGGCTACTTTGAAGAACCTACACTATGACATTTTTCAGTTGTTTCACACTTTTTTGTTATGTATATAATTCCATATATAATTCCAAATGTGTTAATTCATCGTTTTGATGCCTTCAGTGTGAATCTACAATTTTCATAATCATGAAAATAAAGAAAACTCTTTGAATGAGAAGGTGTGTCCAAACTTTTGGTCTGTACTGTATATGTTTGGAAGCACATAATGGTATTGGATCTCTTTAAATCTTTCCTCCACTTCAAGTAGAAGACCCAAACCTAGATGACAATACCCCTGTGCACAAAGTTGGAAGATCTTGAGTGGTCTGCAATAGAGCTCTGACCTCAGAGACCTTTGGAATCCAGTGAACATCTCACCTAACATCAGTACCTGACTTCACTAACACTCTTGCGGGTGAATGAGGATGACAAATCACCACAAGCACACTCCAAAATCTAGTAAACATCTTACCGAGAGAATGAAGGTTATTATAACAGGAAATTGGAACTAAATGTGTAAAGGGATGTCCAAAAGGCACATACCAATTATATAGTCAGGGGTCCACAAACCTGTGTCCATATAGTGTATGATAGAATCATTATGCCACAAAGTAATCAGTCAGTTCGAGTTGTTTTGAATAAAAACCAGGCTATTTTTCACACTGCTGTAGTATTGAGATCTGACCCAGCAGTCACGCTGATTGCTGATACGAGGTGGAGAGAAGCCTCTGTAATTAGGCTTGTGCGCTGAATCCCGCAGCGAGCATGCCGCACCAGCTCAAGGAAATGGATGTTTGAGTTTCCTGCACAAAGAGATGCGAGTCCCTCGTGCACGGCTTGCTAACCCCCTCACCGGGCAGCCGGAGATCGATTCTAAATCTTAATTAGCCAAATGACAAACACAGCACATGCTCTAATGAACTGTGTAGCCTGTCAAACAGCTGGCTGTATATATTTATTAAGATCAGAGTTAAATTTAATTATTTGGTCAATTAGCTACAGAGGCCTGGCAAGTCTCAAAAGGCACAGAGGGAAGAGAGGAGGGAGGAGTGCGATCAGCACTGACTCACCGCATAAACACTGAGACAGCAAACTACACTGTATATACAAAAGTATTGGGACACCTGATTTTTCCAGCCATATGTGGCTTCTTATCCACAAATTTGGAAGCAGACAATAATATAGGAGGCCTATGGATGCAGGAGCATGACATTTTCCCGAAACTTCCAGCATGACAATATTCTTTTGCACAAACCAGCTCCATGAAGATATGCTTAACATGAGTTGGACGATGTGGAAGATCTTGAGAGGCCTGCTATATGCTCTGACCTTCAACCCTATTTAACACCTTTGGGAGGAATTTGAACTCTGACTTGTGGCTAAATGAGCACAAATCTCCAGAAGCACACTTCAAAATCTACCAGAACATCTTCCCAGAAAAGTGAAAGTTATTACAACAGAAAATTGGAACAAAATGTGGAATGGGATGTTTAACAAACAAATGCCAAATGTCCGCAAACTTTTGTCCCTATAGTGCAGGTAAAGTAAAAAAAATTACATCGCGAGTTGTCAAATCAGTCATAGGTCCTACACATCGGATGATCGTTGATAATGGAAGTAAATAGTGCCGTCTAATAGCATCTGAATTCGGGTGAGATCCAGTAACTGCTAAGGTTGTCTCATCTAATTTGCATCCCTTTCATTTTCTTCAATCTGTTTAAATGTGGGCGGAGTCAATCTTAAAAGAGACCACTCCAACCAGGGTAGAAAGGCTTCATCACTGGGAAATGATGATGTGATTAGCTAGAAAAAAAGACATGCTATAAAGATTTGGATCTGTTTTACTCTAGGGGAAGAAATGGAGCCAAATCATACTAGTGAAATAAATAAATGCCCCCGACAGCAACGCCACCAGTATTTTTCATTAAGCTTTAACTTATAAACAACTAAACAACTAAGTATGATTAAGTTTTATTCGGAATTTGTACACTTAATATATAATATATAAAACAATATGTATTATTTTTTATAAACTTTAATATAATATTATATACAATATTTGGACACCCAAGTATTAAACCGGTTTACCTGTCCATACTGTTATGATTGATTTTATTGAAGCTTTAAATGTGGCAAGTTTGGCCTTCATAGCCAGTAGTGAAAAGTAACAAAGTAAATGTTATTAGTTAATGTACTCAAGTATCTTTTTCAAGTTTTTGTACTTAACTGAAATATTTCCATTTATGGAGACTTTTACTTTAACTTCACTAAATTACAAAGTCTAATATCTTCCTTTTTACTCAACTATAATTTGCGTAATCAGTTGTTCCTTTTTATTTATGAGCGGATTAAAAACTTAACTGGTCAATCCCAAAGCAAGTACATGTATGAGGACAGCAGTGAAGTGTGCATGACAGACTGGTTCAAGGTGGAGGTGGACTGCATCAAGGATCAGCTCTGAGTCCTTTCCTGTTTGCAGTGGTGATGGACAGGTTGATGAACGAGGTCAGACAGAAGTCTCCATGGACTATGATGTTTACGGATGATATTGTGATTTGTGGGGAGAGTAGGGAGCAGGTTGAGAAGAGTCTGTAGAGGTGGAGGTACTTGCTGGAGAAAGTCAGGATTAGAAATGAGTTTTTTTTAGAGGGACAGCACATGTAGGACGTTTTGGAGACAAGGCGAGGGATGCACGATTTTGATGGTTTGGACATGTGCAGAGGAGGGCATGGGGTATATCGTTAGAAGAATTCTGAGGATGGAGCCACCAGGAACGAGGAGAAGAGGAAGGCTAGAAAGGAGGTTTATGTATGTAGTCAGGGAGGACGTTCAGGTAGATGGGCTACTGATTGTAGCCCATCAATTACTCCGTAAAGTGTATCTGATTTATATTTCAACTCCTGCCAGTATAAAGAAACCACCAAACTGTAGGACCAATGATGAACACATTATTGGGGGCGTAAACTATTCTCTGGTTTGGAAGGTGGTTGGTATATTGTGCATAGCTAAGCATTGCTTTGTTGCTGAATTGCACCAATTATGCGAAATGGCCTGATACAGCAGAAGAGGCGTGTAGCTACAAACTAAGAGAACATCATGAACCACATTTACTTATAATAATAATAATAATAATAATAATAATAATAATAATAATAATAAAATCCTTTATTGTAAGTCAGTACTCCTATTTGGAAAAAAACAACAACCATATATTACAAAAACCCCATTCATTATAAAACTACATGCAGTTATATATGGGGGTTATAAATCCTGATGTTGACTGATGCGGTTTGTCATTATAATGATTAAATCTAAACGTAACTGATATTTCCTGTTGGACTTCCTGGCGCCAAGTGCCATAGAAACAGACAGGTATTTATTTTGAATCACATGTCAAGTCCTTCTAACTACACTAGGGTAATATGGCTATTCAGGAAGTCTTGTTCTAAACACTGATTACACACTTTCTCAAATCTGTAGCACAAATGAATGTCCCAGTGATGACCTCTATACATTTTATTATAAATGCGACACATGAATCATGCAGTACAAACATCACTCTGCTGCAGAACACTTTCTCCCATTAGGAAGTGTTTTTCTCTCTCTCTCTCTCTCTCTCTCTCTCTCTCTCTCTCTTTTATTAAATTGATCAAAAGTAAGAAAGAAATGAACTGTGTGTGTGTGTGTGTGTGTGTGTGTGTGTGTGTGTGTGTGTGTGTGTGTGTGTGTGTTAGAGAGAGAGCGAGAGAAATTAAGCTGAGCCAAAAAGTGTGACTTGGTTTAATATTTTATAATTGCCAAGGGACATTCCAAGATCAATGAATTTTTTGCCTGAGACGCACATCAGAAAGAGATGTACTTCAGTCTTTTTTAGGGAACATTGGTCTATTTAATTCGGGTGTCTGATGCATGTGAAATACGCTTCCCCTGGTCTCCTTCGGGTCCCGGAGGCATCGCTGCGGGCGAACATTACCACTTTTAATGGGCAGCCCTCAGAAGAGGCGAATAAGCCAATAACCCATCCATGCTAATGGGCCCGTCTGTTTATTCACTCTCAGCCCTTCTCTTTCGGCTAATTTTAGCCTGGCTGGCTTTTTTTCCACACACACACACACACACACACACACACACACACACACAAATAAATAAAAATGGGAGGAGGGGTTGGCTGTTTAAATCTGTACTACAACAAAGCAGGATCTATACACCAGATGCAGATGTGAACGCACAATGGAAAGCTTTTTTTCCAAAACCAAGCAATTTAAATGCAAAACTCTAGGTAGGCTCAGAGGTTAAGACGTTTGACTAAAGGTTGTGCGTTCGAATCCCAGCACCACCAAGCTGCCACTGCTGGGCCCTTGAGCAAGGCCCTTAACCCTCAACTGCTCAGTTGTATATTAAAAAAAATCTGGATAGCTCTGGATAAGGGCATCTGCCAAATGTCATTAATGTAAAGAAAAAAAAAAGAATGTTCCCAGTTTAGGTTGAGCCTACATGGTCACATGACCTAATCATATCAGTTAGCAGATTATGCATGTTTCTAGAAGTCTATCCCAAACTTTATATGAAACATATGATCACTACAGGGACCAGAGAGCAGGTGGATTTATGTACAACAGTGCTTTACAGGTTTGGGTCTCTTAGTTGAAGTGAATGGAAAATGCAATGCTGTTGCATCCAAAGACATTCTTTACAGCTGTTTGTCTCCAAATTTGTGGTAACAGTTTGGACTGTACAAGACAAAACAGACAATGTGAGAGAATATAGACAGTATGAGTATTAAATAGGGATGAAGAGTATATAACAGATCATCCTCATATACATACAATTAGAAAGAGTTGTTGACTAGGACATTATTTTGTTGGTAAATTATAGCTTGGTCCCTTTGTTTTCTACAAAGAAACACAATCTGCTATCCTCCTACTTCACTTGATACTTGGTATATGTTTTTTGAACATTCCATTCCACATTTAGCCCTCGTTTCCTAACCTCCACTCTTCTGGGAAGATGTTCCACCAGATTTTTGTAGCTGCTTGTGAAGAGTTGTGCTCATTCAGCCACAAGGGTGTTAGTAAAGTCAGGTACTGATGTAGGTGAGGTGAGAAAACCTGGGGTGCAGTCAGCATTCCAATTCATCCAAAAGGTGTTTAATAGGGTTGAGGTTCAACCTCCTTTGGAAGTCATTCAAAAATCTACATTGTCATGGTGACACAATGGTACCAACTTTGTAGTAACAGTTTGGAGAAGAACCACATATAGCTGGAAAAGTCTCAATACTTTTGTCCATATGGTGTAACCTGATATAGTGCTATAATGTACCATGACTTTTCTATTATAGATCAAAAAGCATTGTATAAATAAATAAAATTACCGCCATAGACTTTAAACCATTATCATACATGCATGTATAATGAAGGTGTAATAACAACAAAAACTAGAATTTAACTAAGGTGTGCTATTAATATGGTTAAATTTAACTTTTTTTTGCTTTCTGTTTAAAATGTATACAGTATAAGTCAAATTATTTGAATGAATTTACTTCCCAAACAAGATTCTTGACTAATATGCTGTAGCAGAAATTTTATACGAATAACACACAAAAATAACACCAACTGTGTTCCAATGTAATTAACACTGTGTCTTGGAAGTACCATTAAAATTAAATATATTACATTACAACATTAAGAAAATAAAGCAAATGGTGAACACACAGATTATTTCCAATAAATTAACATTTAAATTAGTCTCAAATGAAGATTTCAAAAACGTCTTGTGAATTTGTACTAGTTTATAATCATCAATGAAATAGAAATTGTGTTCGGTCATGGTTTAAATATTAAAATATTGCATTAAATTTTTATAATTGTTTCATTCCAAAAGTCTTCATGCGCAGTTATTTCTGCATGTTTCAGTTATATTAGCGTGAATTCAGTATTTTTCAGTTTACTCTAAAAAGAAAAAAAAAACACCTCGCTGTTCCTTAAACGGAAACTCGATTAGACTCCACCTGGAGCCACAGCATCCGCAAACAGATGTTCAAAGAACCAAAAGCCTTAAAGATTAAAGTCACGCTCAGGACTGTGAGTGTTTGCGCTACACACTTTAATGAAACTGAAATTCATAAAAAAAAAGGCAGGTTTTTGAGAACATGGACTTTCCCTGAGATTACTATATATTTAGCTGCTCATTATTTCAACTGAGACATTTGAAATTTGGATATAAAACTGAAATCCAACATTCAGATTATTTAATTTGCATATTTAATTTCGTACACTACATATTTTATTACAATGCTAATAGATGTCCACTTTTACAGACTAATCCAGGAAGAATATATATATATGATCCAAAAGGTCTCTAACTGTACTGGCTTTTATGTGTCACATGACAGCAGTGAAGATTACTATCCATTAGTATAAATAATAATAATACAGTAAATAAAAGTTAATCTAAATGCAGTAAAAAAAAATAAAAGAAAACAAAACAAATCAGAAAATGATGTTAATATGGAACAAAAATACTTTTGGTAATATAGTGTTTTTGCAGTATGAACTAAATACATTTTTTTTTACTTTTTAGAAACAAATAAAATAATCAGTGTTCATTTTACTGTCAATTTTTTAATTGTAGTACTTCAAAATTGAATTTTTTCACAAAGAGGAAACGTACATCCCGCAAGCCGTACATTCATGTACATGTGTTAGAACACATTTTACTCAGTTTTACTTCTCGCCATGTGCTGGAAAGAAGATCTAAATTGCGCTTCAGGCACTGAATTTCTCTCGAATTGAGCCTCATTTTTCATGTGTCAGAAAAAAAATCAAATCAGCGCATTGCAAAGCAGATCAGTAGTGTTTATGTTGGCAGTTCTGTCGCCATCTTTATTTTGCCTACCCTATACATTTCAATGTCTCCGATTCCACCCCCCCCCCCCCCCACCCCCTTGTTCTGCCAGCTCCTAATGAAATATCATTTGCAGCATTTTTACTTCGATATGCCCCTCGGGCATCAACCTTTCCGGCAGCAGAACGCAGATGACAAAAATAATAAAATCCAAAAAAAGAGGCAAACTTTAATAAATAGTAACATGAAATCCAACAGCGCTGTGCTAATGTCACAATACAGAGCTGCTCGAACCAATCACAACGAGATGGAATAACAGAACAAGAGGCTCCGTACTGAAACCGTGTACACTGAATCCCGAGCTGAAATTGTGACAGACGTGAAGTCATATTCAATTTCCGGTCAATTTATACAGAACAGATTTCAGCGTTCGTGTAAACAACCCACGACGTCGATGTAGAGCTCCAGAGGAACGAACAGAGAGTTGAGAACTGAGTAAAATAACTTGCGGGTAGAAAGAAGGCGTGGCCTATGAGTACTATTAATTATTCAGCACCTACGGTGAAAGATTGAAGCTACATACGTAATTAGATACTCCAGGTGTCCCACTGACTTCTGAAATTCCAATCAATCAAATCAAATCCAATCTTATTTGTCACATGCACACTGTGATTACAAGAGCGGCCTCTAGAGGTGAATCACTGATGCCATGTGCGGTTTGTTTTTACAATTGAGACTGCGCACTGCACGGAGAGCGCTTTTTTTTTATATTTAATTTATTCATTAAAAAATTATAATAATTAAAAAAATATATTTATTTTATTTTGCACATTTTCATGATTCAGTACTGTTGTTGTTTTTTCGCAATAAAGTTCAGTGCAATTTTTTGATTAATTGGTTTAATCTATTGGGACCGGTAAAATCCACTATATCTTTGGATTTTAAACCTCTAGTTTGTTTCATGTTTTTCTACTAAGGAAGCAAGCAACACGTACTGAAAATCTTTAGTGCTTATTTTTATTGTGAGCTAATGTCTGATTTTAAATATTTAGGAGTAACTTTAGATTCCCATCTGACATTTCAAAACCATGCCAAAAAAATTGCTATTGTCATGTAATTTGATTGGGTACCTTCAGGCATATTAGACTATGCTTACCAATAGAAGCAGCAAAACTTTTCATGCACTCTGATTTTTGATTGTTTTACTAGTAAGTCACAGGCGAGCGCAACAGTTTAAAAATCAATTAAATCTCCAGACAGACACTTAAAATATTTGATCAGAGACTAATAGTTTTCATTATTGCAACGTCATTTATTGAGTTTTGATCATATTAAACATTTAGTTGATGCTGGCTTGATTTTTAGGCTTTTAAATGGTTATGCTCCTCCCACATTATGCAAATTTATAACAGAAGAATAATCATGGCAGAGTAACAAGAGTCAATTACTACAGGATCCTGTGCTGTATAGTTTCGGTGCACAACATTTGATGGTAGTCTTTTCAATTGGGGCAATTTACTATTGGAATATTTTACCCAATGAATTAAGGAGAAATACAATTTATCCAACAATTAAATATAAATGAACGAAAAGGTTAAAAGCAAAATCATATTTGTAATCGTGTGTAAATCTTTGATACTGCCATTATTATTCTTAGTAGTGTTATTGAAGGATAATTGTAAATGTTATTGTATGTTTTTGTGTAAAAAATTACTGTGTTTTTGATTTTTGCCTTGCCTTTTTAAAATCTGGCAAGAGGCAAGATGAAAATTATCTATTGGGGCTAACACTGTCTTATTTACAGTATCTTACTGTTGATTATTGTGCATTTTCCCTTTAAAATAAAATAAATAAATGTGCTGTCTACATAAAACTAGTCCCTGACTGCTGGCCAGAGGTGGGAAGTAACGAAGTACAAATACTTAGCAAATTCAAATTAATGCAAATTCATTTAAAAGGCATTAATTTTATTAACGCAACTATTTGTGTTTGAGCATTTTATTAAAAATAAATACATGAAAAAGAGGCGAAATTTTAATCTTCAACACAACACACGTTTTTCATAATAAATAAAACAGACAAGGGGCGCTCTCTGCCATCTCTCTTCACAGACAAATAAATAAAACAACCTGAAAATCTCAGATTCTGTAATCCATATGAAAGTTAGAAAAGGTACAGTTTCCCCGGTATCACCTCATTAACCGTCCGTGTGGAAACACAGCAAAAGTTCCGTTTGTGTCCTGATGTGTGTTCTAAGTCATTTAAAACACCATAATTACTTTAAAACATTTACAAGAATTTCTTCTAAATGCTCTGGTTTGGTTTCATAAATAAAACATATAAATTTGCCAAATTTGTCATTTAAAATGACTCACTCTTGATGCATGTCATGATGACTCGGTCACATGTCTTACCTCCATCAGCTACCTTCTTAAAGGGACTCCGGCTGCTAACACATAATACATTATCGCTAAAGTGAAACCCCTAAGCTAACAAAATGAACAAAAAACAACACAGTGGATTCACGTTTATTATTAAATTTAAAAAATAATAACATTTTTGCCGGTCGTATCATTTTATTGTGTTGTATTTATCCTCCACACTTTAAAGGCCGGTTCGTGAAAATATTGTCTGACATTAAACCGGTCCGTGGTGCAAGCTTGGGGACCGCTGGATTAGAGTACTGAAAACTTGAAAAGTATTAATTGAAGGTACATTTAGAACAGATAAAAATGTACGATTAATTTTCGTTTAATGTTGAGGTAAATCATTTGAATGCTATCTCAATTTTACTATTAATCGCGATTAAATATTTGAAACGATTAACAGGCCTAATATTTATGACGTGGTGTACATTTACCACACGCGACACTGAAACAGGTAGTAGTAAAGGCTACTTTTTACTTAAGTACCTGTCAGAGCACAAACTTCTTTACCTTGAGTAAAAACGTATAGTCAGTACTTTTAGCAGAGTCTTTTAAAGCACGAGTATCTGTATTTCCACTTAAATGAAAAATGTGTACTTTTGCCACCTCTGCCGCTGGCAAACAAATTTTTGTTGGGACCTGTGGGATCACACGTCTCCTACAGACCCATCGACACTTCCTGTTTGTTTGAAGTAATAAGGATCCTACTGGACGTCACTCCATCGGTGCAGTCCTGAGACTGAGTTTCGACAAGACTTCCAACGCTGTGCGCAATATTCAAATATTGATTATGTGTACAGGAAGATTGTGGATTGCAGCAGCCCTGAGGCGTCTACATCCCAGCATTCCCTTTCCCCGCCGGTTTTCCTGCTCGTGATGGATTCGTGGGTTGGAGCCAGCGGGATGGAGAAAACCCGGCCCTGGTTACTGCGGCGTCTCTGCGGTGCCAACTCCACGGCGCGAGCAAACTGCGGCGGCTTTCGTTCCTCGCAAACTTAATTATATCAAGATTAACAAGGGAGGTAATTAATTTCTTTAAGATTGGTATCTTCCAAGTGCCTCGGGCTCGACTTTGTTGTCAAAACTGTATATTTAACCGTTATTTCAGGGCAAAGTCTCCCAGGCTGTAATAAGACAAAAAAAATAAAAAATCCCTGGTTCTGCATGAATATGCTAATATTCCAGGCGTCTAATCTAAACTCTGCCGCTAAAATATTAGCCTAGTACAAATGTATGATTATGTACATATATTTAGCATGAAATCAGAGGCTCGCACGTGTAAACGTTCAACGAAACAATGAGCACGCTTCGTTTTCTTCTGCAGCAATCCAACACCAGGGTGTGTTACAGAATGGTGTGTGTTCTGCTGTTGGTGTAATGGCGGTGCTGCTAGGCTTCATTAAAGCAGTGTACACACACACACACACACACACACACCTCCATAAAATGGCCGCCCTCCAGGGCTTACAAACACACACACACACACACACACACACACACACACACACACACACACACAGAGCTATTGTTCGGGCCGAGCCGCAGGCCAAGTGCTCTACATGAGCACAGGGGAAACTAAAAACACTAAGAGCCCATTTCCCGTGTGACGCGTCAGCTTCCAGAACCTTCCACACCATCGCCTCGGGGGGACGATAGAGAAAGACAGAGAGAAAAAGATGCTGATACTCCACTGACAACCTTTTAGACGTTTTCTATATTTCAGCTAAACATTTAATTCATGTGTATTATAATTAAACTGTAATATATGTCCGTGCTGTAAACCCACTCAACCGAAACTGCCTGCTTTCCTGTTTTTCAGGGGGGTTTTTTCGTTTAGTTTTTGTTACTTGGCAAAAAATCGCCAATTAAAAGAACATCAAATGTATTTCTTTCAACAAAAATGCTTTTATTAATCTACACTACTACATGCAAAAAAGCATTGCAGCCATATTTGGTTCTAAATGAAGCACACAATAGGATTGTTGAGGACGTCTTTGAACCTGTTCCAGCAGTGAAGAGATGCCTGGGTACATGGGTTGGAGTGGAAGTTCTCCTGCTATAGAGCTCTGACCTCAACCCTATGGTAATGAATGTAAACACTGACTGCACCCCAGACCTCCTCACCTCACCTACATCAGTACCTGACTTTACTAACACCAGGGATGGGCAGTATTTATGATGCATGTATTTAAAATATGTATTTAAAATATGAAATAGGACTTTGTGATAGGGTTCATGAAAATTGTAATATTTTGTATTTAAAAAAAAACTTGTGTTTCGTATTTTTGTAGTTTTAAAATACTGTAAAATACTTTGTAAAATTACATTATAAAAATGCGGCCTCTGATTGGTGCCTGCTCAGTATTTCGCTCAGACTTGTTGAGATCAGAACAGAAAATTGGTCCATGTAGAAGAAGGTGGTGAAGGAAAGAAACCTGCAGTCTGCCAGCTTTCAAATAGGCGTCCATTGGTTGATAAATAAATATTTGATTGACGAATATTGTGCCCTGATTGAGCTGTTCAATACGATCACGATTTTGCACACCACTGCATGAATGACATAATATTAATAATATATTAATGAGTTACGCAATTAGTGAGAAACGAGTTGTTATGAATGCAGGTGCTATAATTGTTTGTCCTAATTTAGGAAGATGTTGCTGATGTAAAGTCGCCCTTCATCACCAAACACCAAGTAACTAAACAAGTGTACAATTATGATTCATTCACAAACTGTTCAACATTAAACTGTTGGTTACTTTAAAACTTACCTTCATCTGGGAAATCACAGGGAAATGTATATAAATATTTGATCTGTTACCTGGTTGCGCATGTCAGATTTATTACGTGACTCGACCAGAGAAAAGCTGTTGCTATTACACATTCTTTACTTAATCAACTAAGTCGGTGTAATAGTGAAGTAACAGATAAAACAAGACAATTGCTGGAAGAGACATTTACGAATAAATTTCATGCTTCCTTGTAAAAGTATTTTTTAAATACAAAAATACAGTAGTTTATTTTGACACATGGTGTAGCTGCTGTATTCTGTAGTGTATTTTTGAACACTTAAAGTTACCCTGACTAACACTCTTGTGAGCACAAATCGCACTTTATCTCAACAGTCTAGTGGAACATCTTCCCAAAAAAACTGAAGATACCAACTAATGAGTATTAGATGTGGAATGAGATGTCCAAAAAGTGTAATCTTATGATCAGGTGTCCACAAACATTTGTCTATATATTGTATTACTGTATACTGAGCAACCCAATCATTTAAACACACAGTGTGTGTGTGTGTGTGTGTGTGTGTGTGTGTGTGTGTGTGTGTGTGTGTGTGTGTGTGTGTCTGACACAACTGACAGTCGTTTTCTGTCAGTTTTCCCCCCGAAACTGTGGAACACTGATAAAATGTGACATTGACCTGCACGCCTTCTTACGCTCTCGAAACCAAGGACACACATCTCGTATTTTTACTGAAAGAAGAACAGCCTCGAGTCACTAAATCCAAAAAAATTCAAAAATTTACGGAAAACAAAAACACACTACACACTTTCACTACTAGTACACAGTAAGTGCACACTCACACACATTACATGCCAACACACACAATCCTCTCATCTGATTGGTCAAGTTCATTATAAATACTAGTTCTGAATATAAGGGAAATGACATAATATTATAAAAAATACCTGCTACAACTAACAACTTACACAGGGACCTGTATAGTGGATGTTTTAAATATAAACAAATAAATTACTAAAATGTTAATATTTATTATAAAAACGTATTTATTGATGGAAAGAGTCTTGATTGTCAGCGATTTGTAAAAAAAAAGAAAAAAAAACAAAACAACAAAGACATTAAAAATGTCCAGTATTTCGTTATTATTAGTGTTATTATTGGTATATACAACAATCAGGCATAACATTATGACAGTTGCGACCCATCGATCATTAACTGCATGAGCTTCTTCAGCAGTTTGAGCTACAGGAACTCGTCTGTCGGATCAGACCGCACGTCCAGCCTTCGCTCCTCACGTGCATCAATGAGTCTCGTCCGGCCACGACCCTGTTGCTGGTTCACAGACACTGACCACTGACCACTGCAGACCAGGAACATCCCACAAGAGCTGCAGATTTGAAGATGCTCTGACCCAGACGTCTAGACGTCGCAATTTGTCAGACTCGCTTAAATCCTTATGCTTGCCCATTTCTCCTGCTTCTAACACGTCAACTTTGAAGACAAAATGTTCACTCGCTGCCTGATAAATAAATCCACCCATTAACAGGTGCCATGATGAAGAGAAAATCACTTCACATTAAAGATTCACTTCAGAGCTTATAATGTTATAATGTCATAATGTTATGCCTGGACTGTGTAAATATATAAATAGAATAATTGTATGCAGGTTTTCTGAATATCATATGCTTTTGAATTTGAATATATGATTATTCAAATACGACACCAGAACAGACCGTTTGACTGAAATACAACACACACACACACACACACACACACACACACACACTGCAGTCCCTGTGGTCCTCCTGTTTGTCTGAGCGAGCCGGTCATTTACCTCGGCCCGTGGTGGGAGGGGAAAATCGTGAGGAGGAGAGCCGGAGCGGCCGAGCTGAAAGTGCGCACTCCGAGTTGGGATTGATTTACTTCATTAACCGAGATTACCAAGTTTAACTTACAAACCAGAGGTCAAAATTTCTCATTAAGGAGGGGAGCGCGGAGCACCGCGGGGCGACTGGACCGCTCTTATTACTGACTACACATTTCAATCTGTCTTTGATGTTCCGTGTTTCGCCTCCGTCCCTCCCTCTCACTCTGTTTTTTTTCTCCCTCTTTTTTTTTTTGCTCTCTATTTTTTGGCAGGGAGGTTGATTTTAATTGTAGCTATAGAACTGAGCCCGCTTTGCCTGGAAGGCTGCCTCCACGTCCACGACGAGAGGAGCTTTAGTGGTATTGGGTGCTGTCCATAGCCTAGAGCTCATTTTAATGGCTCCCTCCCTCTCTCCTTCCCTCCATCCCTCCCTCCCTACATTCCCTGCTCAAATTGTTTTCCACATGATTCCTGTTAATTTAGCTGCAGGAAAGGGCATCGGTTTTCCTTGTACTTTCCCCTCTCTCTCTCTCTCTCTCTCTCACTCACTCTCTCTTTCTGTCTTTCTCTTTCTCACTCTCTTCTCTCGTTTCTTTCCCGCTCCAACTTTGCTCGCTTTCTTTTTCTGCATACCGTTCCTTTTTTTAATTTTTGAAGCCATTCAAATAAAATTATTAAAAAACCGACTGTTTTTATAAATGCATTCCAGTTCAGCCGGTTCTGTTCCAAACAGCTGGAAACGCACTACTCTTCCCGCCTCAAGACGCTCTTTGCGACGGCAGGTTGTGCTCCGAACATTTCTGACCCCCTCGCTGACGCGCGTTCTCCATTTTCCGCGAATCGCACACTCGCGTCTCACTTCTACAACATGTGCACCGGTTGTTCTCCAAAACCCTGGCAAAAAAATAAATAAAAACACACAT
>MU551596.1:598741-631241 GCA_024362625.1 Silurus asotus | reverse complement strand
TGCCGATGACCCGGCGATGACCCCGGAGGACTCTGGTGCCTGTCTCCGATGCCTAACTCTCGGCTCCGTCTCCCTCTGCCTTGCCTGGCATTTGGCACCAGACTCGAAGCCCGGGGCGACTGCCAGAGCTGCAGATTTATGCCGCTTTGATAAATGTAGACCTCATAGCGCCATCTGCGATGCCAGCCGAGGGAGTGGGTGCGCTCCGAGACGAATCGCACGACATGACGACGACGTGTGCCATTACACGGGCAGGAAGGCATAAAAACCATGCGGGGCTCGAGCTTAACGTTCAAATACACATGTTCCTCAATATCGAAGGAAAAAAAAAACGGAACGGATTTGGTTGCGGAAAAGTGACGCGATTGTCGCATCTCTGATCGCGGTGGATGTAATTATATCCAGGATCGTTTAGACTTGAGCATATGTTCCTTTGATCTTAGCAACAGATTTCCTAATCTACACCTGCAGTTTTAACCCTTCAGTAAACTGTTTCACTGTATAGTTGCAAACTAGAAAGAGAATTCATTCACTATTTACTGTAAAATACTGTAAAATCCTCACCGGATTAACAAAGTGGGCGCGAGTTTAAGTTTAGTTGTAATAAACGCAAACGAAGCGAAATCTGTAAAAACAAACAAAAACAAACAGCGTCAACAAACATTGCAAACTCGTGGATTAACACGAACGACAAACCAAAACCAGATTGAAATAAAACGGAAATGTGGAACGAACAGCAGCAGTTTGTAACAGGAACAAACAGAGAGAATAAAAGAACGGGTAGTCCCGGGTTACGACGGTTCGACTTTCCGATCTTACGATGACGATATCGATGCGACAAAACGGTAAAACATTAACGCTTTTGCGCAACATTTTAACTTCCGTACGATACGTTGGGATGTCAGGGTGCCAGGATATCCGCACGTCCTGCCTTGTGAGACGTCTTGCATTCGACAGAGTTCAGTTGTCTGGGTGTTAGAGCACATTTTTTTGTTGTGTTTTTAATATACTGTAAAGTTTATACGTTACAATAGTGTACATGGCTCTGTTTTGCTAAATAATGTACTGTAATGTGTGATTATTAACAAATTACAGTATACTACCCTATATTAATCACCATTCTTTAAGACCCCTGTAGGCTGGAATTTAAACTCACAACCTTCTGTTTCTAAAGCCTTAATCATTAAAACATTACTTCCCTCGACGAGCCCCCACACATTCACACTTCTCTATTCACACTATTCAGCTTTTACTAAACAGTATCTTAGCATCCAAACAGTGAGAGTTTGACGTTTGGTACCCAATTCATTAATCCATCTTTTGAATTCTCTCTGTATGATTTTGAAGCACAATCTTGATTACGATTCAGATTCGTAAAACTCACATCAGGGCTTGGTTGAATTCCTGACTCTGATTGGTCAGCAAGACTCAGACAGCAGCTCCGGCTTTAACATGAGCGACAGGTTTAATATTGTGTATTTCCATGGTAACAGCTCATACATGAGGACTTGTACGCTGGGTGATTCACGGTTCATAAACAGTAACTTCTTTTGCCTGCTCCGATTAGGGGTCTTCACAGCAGATTATCCGTCTCTATACCCCCCCCCTGTCCTCTACATCTGCCTCTTTCAAACCAACTACCTGCATGTCCTCTCTCACCACATCCATAAACCTCCTCCTTGACCTTCCTCTTTTCCTCCTTTCTGGTGTCTCCATCCTCAGCATCTTCCTACCGATATACCGCATTGTCCATGAACACTTTGTCTCCAAAACGTCCTACATGCGCTGTTCCTCTAATAAACTGATTTCTAATACTGGACGCAAAATTAATGAAATCTTACTATAAACTGTACAAACATATATTATTATTGTTTATTAGTAAACTTTTTTTTGCTGTAATTGCTGTGATGTACGCAGAATAACACTGATTGTGCCGATTATACACTAATAATCTACGTAGGTCCGTCTTGTGGGATTCCTTTTTCCACGCTTGTATACTTTTATACATTATGGACAAAAGTATTGGGACACCTGTCTTTCCCAGCCATATGCGCTTTTTCCCGCTTTTTTCCCCCCATTGCAGCAGCATTAAATTTTCCCTTCACTTGAACTAGGAGATCCAAACCTGCTCCAGCATGACAATGCACCTGTGCACAAAGCCAGCTCCATGAAGATATGCTTTACATGGGTTGGAAAATCTCCTGCCATAGACTCTGACCTCAACCCTATTGAACACCTATGGGATGAATTTAAACACTGATTGGGCCACACTCTAAAATCTAGTGGAACATCTCCCCAGAAGAGTGGAAGAAATTCTAACAGGAATGTGGATCTAAATGTGGAATGCGATACTCAAAAACCACATACCAATCTTATGACCAGGTGTCCACAAACTTTTGGTGATATAGCGTAAGCAAAACCAGCAGCTTGTGTTTGGAAGGTCAGGGAATAAAATCCCAGCATCGCCAACTGGAGGCATTGTTGGATTCTTGAGCAGGATCCATAACCCTCATCTGTTTCCTCTCGTCTCTACTGATCTGCTCATTCGTACACGTTTTTAACAAATCGACCGTCCAAGTGTGAGGGTCTTTTTAGGAAGTTAAAATGTAGTATTCTGGATGATCGGAAAAAATAAGTGCATAAAAAAAAAACCAAGGGACATAAGTGTGTGATACCAGGCGGATCAATCCAGCAGCTGTATTACAAATATTCGGTACTACAACCTCATCTTGGTTTTATCAATAAACCAAACTCACAACCTTTAGTTTCAATTGTCAATATGTTTTGCTTTAGTATGTTTTTCGGATCCGCAAAAAAAAAAAAAAAAAAAAAAAACCCAGAGCGTGCCCTTTTGGAAACACGAGAGTGCTGATGTTAATGTAATATTATTTACAAAGGTCGAGACCGGGCTGACATTTCTGCACTCTTGTCACCTCGTGTAAAAGTGTGTAGCGCAATACGAGGATGTATGCTCAAATTCGAAAAATCGTATGCAGCTAAAATTGTTTTTTTTTTTCCCTCCTCTCTTGAACTGTAATTGAAGCCCAGAACAACAGCAAGTGTACAAGTAAGAGCACAAGGGAAAGAGTATGAGGTGTAAGACGGTACATAATTAATACATAGAAATGACAAGAAATACCGTAAATGATGTAAATAGTGTATGTACACAAGCTATATACACTAAATATTCTTTGCTGTGTGTGTGTGTGTGTGTGTGTGTGTGTGTGTTGTTTAGATTCACTTCATATAAAATCACCAAGGGGAATGCTAAGCTCTGTCAGCGTCGGTGGTCAGACCTGCCTGTCTATCACACTACACCTCATAACGATGACACACACACACACACACACACACACACACACACACACATACACAGACTTCCTCAAGGCATTCCCTACAGCGTTTCACGGCTTACAGACAGATGTCTGAGCCGGAGCATAACGGTTCACCTAAACAGAAAAATACAGAGTATGTGTGTTGCTGTTTTGCTCAAAAACATGCCATTAAACATCAATAATTCTCAGTAATATCAAGTTTCAATCAGAAAAAGTTCCCTGTTCTGCTCATAAACTTGCAACTGAGAGTTTTCGATCAAGGTTTTTTTTTTTTTTTTGGTGGATCCTGTGACGAGAGTAATCCACTGGCTAATTTGTACGGTTTGAAGGCAAAAAAATGATGCATCTAATATTCTTTGTTTTCTTTTTTTGTAAACGAAGTCCAGTTAGCACGAGCTGAACACAGCTGTTTGTGCAGAACCGAGAGCTGCATCACTTCCTGGTTCTGTCACTTTGCATGTGCCGCTTTGACCATTAAGAGTTTCTAAAAAGTGAATAAACTAAGACATTAGAAATTCTCCCATATATTGTTAGAATCCTGCACTCATTGGCTACATTTTCCATCAATCATTTTTTTTTCATAATGCTACTGTCTGGAAATAAATGATAGGTGGTGCATAATAAAAACATCACAACACCTGCCTATAGAATGAATACTCAAGCCTGATAATCCGCCTCTTTTGCTGTTCTTTTTTTTCTCTTGCGTGGTCTTATTGGTTTTGCAACACTATTTTCTACCAGCCATATTTTTATTTTTTTGCTGTTTTTTTATGCAAAAGTTATTCCGAAACCTCTACAAACAAAACAACCGAAGTTCTGTGACGTGAACAAAATAATAAGCATCTAAATTACAACACTATCGTTTGGTTGGAACCAAAATGCTTTACGGCATGTTGTTCTGTGGACCTTATCAGCAGCAGTGAATGTGTTTGTGACTCTTTATTACAATAATTGTGTAAATTTTTTTTACTGCATGTTGTTTGTGTGTACTGCTTACACACATTCAGCAAATACAATCGTTATACGTTTTCCATTGAGAAACCGTGATCTGAAATGATGTTTAGAATGATGTATAGTTAGTCATGGTTACTCTTCTCCCTTTTTATTTAATCTATTACTAAACATTAACACCTGAGAACAACGTGATATCGATCACGCAGGCGTGGCGCTGAAGGCTAAGAGGTTAACAAATGTCTTCATATTCACAGTATGAGTAGACACATTGACGATGCACTCAAAGTTTCTTTTTTCTGCGCTAAAAGTGCGAGACGGCGACTAAAGGAACTTGCGGTCCGCCACATAATATTTTCATGAGGAAACAGATTTCAACTATGTTCCTCATGTAAAATGGAAAGCATTTGGTAAACATTTGCATTAAACCGACAGTCCTATACCGAAACTGTTGGGTACGAATTCATGTACCGTTACGCACCTAGAGGACATGGCAACCGGAATCCAGTGTGAGTGTATCCGAGTCCTTTCATAGAAAAAAGACCATTTTGTCACCTTGAAGTTATTGCACACAATCACCCTAAATCTCTCATGAGCATGGCATTAATTATTTACCACATCACGACATTCAATATGCAATAAATGCAACACTGTTAGCGCTCACTAGTGCTCCAGATGATTATCACCACCCCTGCACTTCATTCAGGGCACCATTTCACCATTTATTTCTCTGCCCACTGTACAGACAGAAGTCTTACTGCGGACAAATCCAAATGTCCGTCTGGCAGAACGCAATCCTGCAAATCTGCTCGCTTTTACATTCCATGTAAAAAACATGACCTGTCAGTGAGAAATCGTTTCTATGTAATGTCTTTGAAACACGAGATCACTGAGGTAATTATTGCAGTATGAAAGTTTAATATCGCCACATGACCAGTGTGAAGTGACATTTCTGAGGAAAATGGGGTGTTGAGGTAACGTATCTGCTACGAGTTTCAGTTTGCGAGTGGTTTATCCATAAAAATACCCGTGTGAGAGGATTTTAGGGCTTGTAATTGAATTTAAAAGGGCCAGTCAAAAAGTACCTCTTGGGATTTGCATTTGACAAAATATTTGTCAGAAATAATTTTAATCGAGCACCTTTTTATTTTTTATGCATTTATTACTACCCATTTTACCCTCTAGACCCGTGGCCCCCAAACTCTTTTACGCGAGGCCCACGTTATTTTCCTTTCTTTAATGAGAGCTCGGTCTGTAACAGGAAATGACATGAACCACAGTGACGACCAGTATTATTGTGTAGATTATATGATGATTTTATATGTATTCATGCTTCGATAGATTAGATTAGTTTATTATGTTGTTATGCACCATACAAACAAATGAGCATCACTTTTCAAGAGATATATCGCTTATTATAAGAGCTTTATTATTATCACACTGATATTTTTTTATATTTATTGCTATTGAAATCAAAAGATTGATTTACTTATGCATATGGTTGGGTATGTTAAGAACTAGAGGTGGACAGATAATGGATTTTATACTGATGCCGATAGGATGGTTGGATCGTACTTGCCGATAACCGACTAATCAACCGAATAGTTTTTTTTTAAATAATACTGAATAAAAACAAACACTCCACGTAAAATAGGACCGAATCATTCAAATGTGCTAAAATAAATTAATTTGAATATCGTCATTAATTAATATAATTATATAATAATACATTTTAAATAATATATATCATATAGCGCTCTCCGTGCAGCACGTAGCCTCAAGTGTAAAAACAAACAGCAAGTCGCGTTAGTGATTTGCCCCTAGAGGCCGCTCTCATAATGACAGCGGACTGGAAGGATTTTTTCCGATAGCTGCAGCAATCAACTATCGGTGCCTCGAGCTTTATTAATAACTAAGGGAAATTATAGTTTGAAAGCCAACCTAATTATCAAATACAGTTATAATATGAGTAAAATCTATTTTTACAATTTAATTTTCGAAATGTGTTTTTGGCATTGTTCAGAGAGCCGGTTGAAATTTGGGGGCTCGACATGGGTATTCGCCATGTGGGCCGTAGTTTGGGGTCCCATGCTTTAGGGTATATGATAAACAAATGTCTCCTTGCAGAAAACTTTTGAATCGTTAAATTTTGAGCATCCGCTGTAGAAGGTCGAATTTCTCTCTTTTTCTATCTCAAGCTAAATTTGGCCTTGTGGTACCAGTAATCCTGCCCCATTCATCTCAACACCCCCCCCAATCAAATTTTTGATTGTTAAAATGATTTAACAATCAAAAATAAGAAAACTAGAAGCTTGAAATAAGTACCAATATCCAGATATACTCTGTAACATAAGTGAATTAGTGCAACAAACGAACACAAATCACATACATCCTGTAAAGTTCAGGTTTAATAGATATTATTTGCGTGTATGTAATAGGCCACGCCCACCAGCATCTGTAACTTGGCTACTTTTACTACATGAAGTCCTTATTGAGCTCAAATACAACCAGCTTTAATAGAAAAATGTTACTTGTGACAAATTGTAATATCACAAAGGGGAAAAAATGCATACATTATATATGCGATTGCGACGTGCCCCTGCACGTGAGCGATCTTAACGATTAAGCGGTAAAGACTTCGCTCGGGTGAGAGCTCCAGAGCAAACAGAGGTCATGCCCCAAAACGATGAGATATCATAAGCGTATTTGAGCGGGAAGTAAAAAAAAAAAAAAACGAGGAGATCGTTAAAAAAATTGCTTATCTAAGGAGAAAATTTCCATCTTTTTGCCTTCAATGCCGTTCAGCAGTTCCTTTTCGCTCTTATCCCTCATTCTTTCTGTCCTCTGTACCTGAACTCTACCTGCTATTGATCAGGCCTCATTTCCATCCGCAAGAGAAAAAAAAAAGAAATGAGGTGAAAAAAGAGCGAAAGAGAACGTCGGCGATGATTTATTCATTTTCAAATCAGAAACGAGGAGGGAAAGGTAGATGAGAGGAGAATCTTCTGAGAGAGAGACTGCAGGCGAGTGAGACAGGCCTCTCTCTCTCTCTCTCTTTCTCTCGCTCTCTCTCTCATTCCCTCGTCCTCTATTTCTCTGCACCCCGAGGCCGGTGATGTGCAAGTCCCTCTAATTAACAAGGTGAATCATACTGCCGCTCTCTAATTAGCCGACATGACAATCTAATGGAAACATGCGGGCAGAGCTGGCACTCTCGAAACCGCCTCACAAAAGCCTTTCTTTCCTTCTTTCATTTGTCTGCGCTTTTTTTCCCCTCCTCCTCTCTCTCCCTCTCTCCAGGCAGATGACGCTCCCTCGGACCGATGTTAAAAATCTGGGTGAAGGAGGTCAGGCCCGACCCGAGACAGATGCTCTTCTTTTCCGGAATCTTCTCCACCTCCCTCGATCTGAGCGAAACTCTTCACACCCTACACCCCTGATGCCAACGTCTCAACGAGTGCTTCTACTGCTGCACGCGAAAGTAAATGAGCTCCTACACACACACACACACACACACACACACACACACACACACACACACACACACACAGTCTCACGCTGGCTGGAGAGATTCTTTGCCATCTTGCTTGCAGGCACAAATCTCCTTTTTGTTGTTCTTCCCTTTCATTACGGTGCTTTGTATTATTTGAAAACACACACGAACTCCAAAGGTACTTTTTTCTAAAGCCTCACTACCTTTATTTGTTTTGTTTTGTTTTTTTCTTTCTCGCCCTCGTTCATGACTCTGGGATAAATCAGGAACAAACTACAAACAACATAGTGGCCAAACCACAAAACCCAGGCCCCAATATAATGCTCTTATTAAAGGAATAGTTCAGCCAAAAATGAAATTTCCACAATTTTCTCCCTGACCTCAAAACACAGTCGATAAATCGAGGCGTCTTCACCTTTGCTCTCGAGCAACCAGCAAAGAGGAAAGAACATGGTGAGAGGAGTAACAGCTCATGGCTCTGGTCCTCAGACTGAGCTCTGGGGAGAAAATAGTGATTTTTTATTTTGTCATAATCGTGAAAGTCGTCCATTAACGATCATTTATTATCAATTTCACATTATTCAATTTATATAACTCACACATATAACTTACTTTTATTCATGAACTCACTCATTCTCTCGCTCACTTATTCACTCACTCTCACACTCTCATTTTCACACTCAGTCACTCTTTCTCTCTCTCACACTTTTTCCTTCTCTCTCTCACACTTTTTCTTTTTTTCTCTCTCTCTCTCTCTCTCTCACACATATTTACTCTCTCTCTCTCTCACATTCACTCTCTCTCTCTCCCTCTCTCTCTCTCTCTCTCATTCATTCACTCACTTTCACACTCACTCACCCACCCACTCTCACTTAATTCACACTCACCCACTCTCACTCAATTCACACTCACCCACTCTCACTCAATTCACCCACTCTCACTCAATTCACACTCACCCACTCTCACTCAATTCACACTCACCCACTCTCACTCAATTTTCATTTAATTCACACTCACCCACTCTCACTCAATTCACACTCACCCACTCTCACTCAATTCACACTCACCCATTCACACTCACCCACTCTCACTCAATTCACACTCACCCACTCTCACTCAATTCTCACTCACCCACTCTAACTTAATTCACACTCACTCAATTCACACTCAACCACTCTCACTCGATTCACACTTACCCACTCTCATTAAATTCACACTTAACCACTCTCACCCACTCTCACTCAATTCTCACTCAATTTACACTCACCCACTCTCACTCAACCCTCACTCAATTCACACTCACCCACTCTTACTTAATTCACACTCACTCAATTCACACTCAACCCACTCTCACTCGATTCACACTTACCCACTCTCACTCGATTCACACTTACCCACTCTCAACCACTCTCACTCAATTCTCACTCACCCACTCTCACTCAACCCTCACTCAATTCACACTCACCCACTCTCACTTAATTCACACTCACCCACTCTCACTTAATTCACACTCACCCACTCTCACTCAATTTACACTCAACCACTCTCACTCGATTCACACTCAACCACTCTCACTCGATTCACACTTACCCACTCTCACTCGATTCACACTCACCCACTCTCACTCAATTTACACTTAACCACTCTCACTCGATTCACTCTCACCCACTCTCACTCAATTCACACTCAATTCACACTCACCCACTCTCACTCAATTCACACTTACCCACTCTCACTCACTCAATTCACACTCACCCACTCTCACTTAATTCACACTCAACCACTCTCACTCTCACTCACTCACTTTGACACTTACCCACTTACTTTCACACTCACCCACTAAATCTCACACTCAATTTCACACTCAATCTCACTTTCACACTTAATCTCACGCACTTTCACACTTACTCACTCTCACTCACTCAGTCCCACTCACTCCCTTAATTATTAGCTCCTTCTCTCCCTCACTCGTTGACTATTTCTCATTCACTCTCTCATTCAATCATGGTTATGATAAATCTGGATTCTGTCCCTGATCGCTGTGCAGCATGCATGTACATTTACACCTATAGGGGCAGTATACACAGCATGTTTCTTAGAGAGAATACAGGAAACAATGAACATGCAATCACGTACAGAAATCCCAGACAGACAGTAATCAGGATTCTGTGACTAAGGAGGAGTGAAGCAGCAGGGCCACCCCTCTGCTACCCCACCACACAACCCCAAGGTATGAAACCCATGAATCAGGGGGAATAAAAGTTGAAACAATAACATCGCTCCAGCGTTTGAACTTGCGACTCTTATGAGATCTTTGGCCTCATCTGCATAAAGGCAGAAAGATGATTCCCATTTCTTCAAAATTCTGACTCTTCTGGCGATTTGTGATCAGTCACCATATCCAACCAGGCTGTGTGTGTGTGTGTGTGTGTGTGTGTGTGTGTGTGTGTGTGTGTGTGTGTGTGTGTGTGTATGCATCATTATCTAATTGGAAGCATACCAGGTTGTACAAAAGAAAAGAAATGCAGGGAATTGCGGTTCAAGACATTTCATGCAATTCTGTCGAGCAAACGAGACAAAAAAAAAAAAAATAGAAAGAGAAACTAGGAACGCCTGAGGTGGAAAAATATTTAAGGAAAATTATTCTAACAAAAAGTCGAGAGATTCCCAATGGACACTTTGAGCATGGAAGCACTCAGAGCAAAAAAGTGGAGCATCGCTACAAGGACATGGAGATGCCCTGAGGGGGGAGAGAGAGACACAACGAAAAAGAGAGAGAGAGAGAGAGAGAGAGAGGAAAAGAGAGAGACTTATATATCAGTTACCTCATCAGCGATGTTAAGTTATATTCAGGTCCCGCTGAGGTCTAACAGAATCTAATCACACAACATCCAGAGCCACATTCTAATTTCTACCACAGCGCTGCTGATTCCTCGAATCTGATTGGTCAGAAGACGTTGGTTCATTTTATATAACAACAACGCTAGGTCCAGCTACAAGGTTTCTATTTTTCTATTCTATTATATCTTCTATGGTTTCTATAGTAACAACTCCTTCACACAGGCTTGTGTGATGAATACAGGACAGAAAAGTCAGTTTTTTTCTCCGACGCTCTGTTCCAGTAGATTTTGGAGTGTTCTCTTGCAGATTTTTGCTCACACAAGCGTGTTAGCAAAGTTCAGGTACTGATGTAGGTGATGAGGTGAGAAGGTCTGAGGTGCAGTCAGTGTTCACAATTATCTCAATAGGTTTGAAGTCATAGCTCTTTAGCAGGAGATCTTCCACTCAAACCTATTTAGCCTCATGGAGCTGCACAGGGGAAATTGGAACAGGTTCGGGTCTCGCAGTTCAAGTGAAAGAAAGAAATACTAAAGTAAAAGGAGAATGCTCCTACCCTAAAAGGATGATCCGCTGTAGCGCCCCCTAATGGGAGAAGCCGAAAAAACAAGAAGAAGGAGAAGAAGTTGCCCCTAGTTTAATTATGTGTGTTGATTTGTTTAAACCATGTTAGTATCAGAGCCATAAACATGATCATAATCAAATACATAACATTTAAATTACTATATAAAACATTTTAGCTTTACACGAGACAAAAAATCTTAAAACACATTCAGGTAATACATTAAGATAAACCTTTATTCGTCCCACAGTGGGGAAATTTCTACCACAGTGGGGAAATTTCTACAGTGGGGACTTATAAACTCTCTTGTTAACATGTTTCAGAATAAAAACGATATCATAAAAATTACATTCCCACAAGATGTGTTTAAAAGGGTCTGACATGAGAGACATAAGGGAGGAGCTTCACCCATCAATAGAAACCCATGTGTGTTAATTAATGGTCAGAAGGTGGTATTTCACGATCAGTTATTTCCATGATCATGTGGTGATAATGAAAAGGTGATAAAAAGTTCTGCTCTTGACCCTTCTCAATATTTGACAAAACAAGTGGTATTGACACAGTAGAGCTGCGGTCCGTAATTCGAGTTTAAAGTTGAATTAATATGCACTAGGGGTGTAACGACATGCGTATTCGTACTGAAATTTTCGGTTCAGTGCACATGTATCGAATGCAATCCTTCTTAGGTTTGGAACATAGTTAAAATCTGAGTTCCCTCAGGAACGTATTGCGTTTGTTTGGTCTCTGCCTCGCACAGTAAGTGCATTTTATTATTATTATTAAACTTGAAAACATACACAACAATGCCAGTGGTATAAAAAAAGGGACTAGAGTTAGCGCAGTGTCACTGAAAAAATCCTGACAATTCCACATATCGAGGGAGTGAATAAATGAAGGATGGAAGGAATGAAGACATTTGTTAAAGTTTGCTGAAAAAAGTACCAAGTTAAGAAGATCATATCTTTAAAAAAAATGTAATATTAAATGTAAAAAAAAAAACACACAAATAAACACATCTGGATAACCTGAATGGGGTGTAACAAATATCAACTATTTAACTGATTTAAAATCAATGTAATTTGCGCCAATTTATTTGACTAATAAAATAAATCAATGTATTGCAGTAATTTGATTTATTCTGCTGTTTTTTTTTTTTTTTTTATAAAATATATTTTTATATATTATTTAACCCAGCAGGCATTTTATTTAAAATTGTTTTGAAAATGTAAACTGTTGAGGTTTACAAACATTATTATAGTAAACTGCGTTAATAAAAAAACGACAAGCGATTTGCATTTCTTCCCCCTAAACTGTATGTATGTACCGAACCGTGGATTTCGTGTACCGTTACACCCCTAATGTGTACATTTAATAAAATATGTCAAAGTACTGAGAACAGGGTTTGTATAAATAAAATGGTTAGAAATGAACATGCTATTTTTTTATTCTGAATCGTGGAGGGAAGGAAGCCTGGGGGGCCTCCGATATACATTAGGCCTAGGGCCTCGAAATCTCTTAAACCGGCCCTGCTCCAGATTTAGATCTGGTTGGTGTGTCAGATGCAGCTTTGTGCTCCTGTAATAAAGGCTGTCCAATCAGAAATCAGTGCAGTGACAACTCTGGAAACGTCTCCTCACAGGCGCATTACTCCAAACTGAGGCCTAGATCTCGTCCCACTTCCTTCGTGTTTCACAATGACATGCTGATACTCTGGAGGCAAAGTCTATTACTAAACTCTGCTGCTTTCAGTAGCACACACTCAGGGAACACACACACACACACACACACACACACACACACACACACACACACACAGCTGGCTTTGCTAGTGTTCCTCTAAAGTTTCTCTGCACTGTGCTATGTTCGAATATACTCTGGCCTCAGCTCTGCACCTGGAGGGGTGTGTGTGTGTGTGTGTGTGTGTGTGTGTGTGTGCTGGGTTAAAAAGGCAGCCCATGACCCAGGTGTTCAGGACGGAGGCGACTCTCCTCCCCTCTCGTCCCGTAGCCTCCAGACCGGGCCACTCATGATGAATCTGTGGCCTGAGAGAGTCTGCGCATCCTGACACCATGATCTATCTGCCCAGGCAAACTGTGGCTCTTGTTCTGGCCATCCCTCACTCCCCATCTCTCGTTTTTTTTTCTGTCACTCGTTTTCTCACCCTCACCCTTCACCCCACCACTGACCAACCCCACAGACACTCCCAACCATCCCTCAACCCCTCACACCTCTCTTTATCTCTCTCTATCTATCTCATAAGAGAATGTCATGTTCAGAATGGAGGCCTCGTTTCTAAACAAACACACACACACACACACACACACACACACACACACACACACACACACACACACACACACACACACAGCCTTGTTTTCAGTCATTGATTTTTACTGTGGGCGTTTTAAAAATAGTCCATCTGACCACTGGGCCTATCCATAGATAGGTCTCTCTCTCTCTCTCTCTCTCTTTCTCTCTTTTCCACACACACACACACACACACACACACACACACACACACACACACACACACACACACACACACCCTCACACCAACTGTGTGTTATTGGTTGGGAGACACACAAAGAAGAATTGAATGTTGTTGAAGGGCAGAAAGAGACGGATGAGAACAGCCCTCATACCACAAGGTATGTCTCAAACACCACACACAAACACACACAAACACACACACAAACACACACACAAACACACACACACACACTCGTCATGTACCATGCACCCGAGACTTTTCATTTTCCACTTACTTTTGCTTATTCACAAGAACTGACTTCATGCCTCTTTGAATTACAGAAGCATCAGTCAAACCTAAGCCCCGCCCCCTTTTTTTTAGCCTGTCAGATATAATCTGCACTCTGTTCCTTCAGGTTGGTTGAACACAGCTGAGAGTCACTTCTGCACCAGGACTCGAAGTAAATCCTGGTCCTTCAGGTTGTCGGCTTTAGCCGATTCTAAACGAGTCTCAGGAGATGGTCTTGTGCCGCCACCAAAGTTACTTTGCCATACTTTTGGCACTGAGTAATAAATATCACGTCTTTGCTCCATGTCTCTCTGAACACACTCGTTCGCTTCCCCTCGTCGAACGGCGAAGCGAGCGTCCGATGCGCTCATTTATCTGGATGAAAATTTGGGCAGATGTGCAAAAAAAAACAAAAAAACGGGACAACATACTCTGCCTGCGACACAAACAGCGGCACTGTCGCCTCCAGCCAATCAGGTGATGAAAACCAGAGCGAGCATAACGAGAAACGAGCACCATTACGCTCGGAGAAAGCGAAAAAAAAACGAAAGAGGCAGTTCCTGCTCGCCAAGAACATTAAATAAAAGCGCAATTTCAGCAAGACCTTTTTAAAATTCACTCTGAAATCAGCAGGAGTGTGTTTGCAGCGGTGGAAGACGAGTGTGTGGACAAGACGAGTGTGTGGACAAGACGAGTGTGTGCATGGACTGTGTGTGAGTACAATATAAAACCGTACAAATGTTCAGCCATTCCAATTGGTGTAATCCACAGAAATCCTATTGCTGGTGTAAACCTGACGCATGTTTATTCATCATGTGCACTTTATTACCCATCAGCCCGATGCACTGATATTCCACGGAGTACTCAGTGTACCGATTTCATCAAAACATATGACCGATAATGAGGAAAATATTGCGTTATTTTTCCTCAGAGTCTAAAATAAGTGGGCTCGTTGGTTTAAAATACGAGCAGATCCACTGAGAGCTGCACAAAAACTTTTTAATTGGCCAAATATATCAAAAACAATAGGAGAAAAAATAAAAAACAAGACTGGAAAACCTGCAAGTCAGCGTTTTCTGGTGTGATTGCACCGTATATGCACATAAAACCATCAGCCTGAAAAAAGGCTACAGTCTCTTTGTGGTGTAAATGGGATCATCAGATCAGATGGTAAGTGGAAAAGGACTCAAACTGCACCTTCAAACAACGACCTGATTTAACTCTTTACCAAAAAAAAAAACCCCTGCAATTAATAAGCTCAGCACAGTCAGGAGGAGGAAGGAGAAAAAGAGAGAGATAGAGGGAGGGGGGGGAGAGAGAGAGATAGACCAATCCGTGAAGATCAATCAGCGGAAATAATACTTCCAACTTTTCTTTTTTTTCTTTTCTGAAGAGTCAGACTTTAAATGGCATTACATATGTAGCGCTGCATGAAAAATTAATCCGGCGAAGCCTTGAAATGTCAGGGGTAATGATCAGCAGTGCTCTCACCTCTTTTGCCTTCTGCTTCAAACGAGCCTGCTCTGGGTCCTCCTGCCTCGAGCGACTCTAAGACAGAGAGAGCGAGAGAGAGAGAGAGAGAGAGAGAGAGAGAGAGAGAGAGAGAAAGAGAGAAAAACGAGGAAAAAAGGAAAAAAAATAAAATGAAAGGTTAACAGCTGTGGTGGAGATTCACTCCTCTACAGAGGTGTGCACTAAAATAGAGCTGAAATGGGACACAGACGAGGTGTCAAGGACAGCTTATGTGTGTGTGTGTGTGTGTGTGTGTGTGTGTGTGTGTGTGTGTTTATTCACAATGGCGCCCACACTGCCAGCGTTGCCCCCAACTTTCTCTGATTACGCCTAGAACTACACGATTTTAATCAAAAGATAGTGTTTAGAAATCCATATCGCATGCCCGCACACACACACACACACACACACACACACACACACTGTGGAATTAACACTAACAGTATTAAATATAGAAGCAAAGTAAGTCATTAGTACAAGCTCTATACATTCTAGCTTTGAATTCATTGCTCTGACATTATACACACACACACACACACACACACACACACACACACACACACCCACCCCCACACCCACACACACTACACCTTTTTAGTCAAAACACACATCCTAATCCTCTACGTTATATAAATTCACTATAATCCATTTCAGTGGTTCCGAAACAATTCTCTGATAAATTCTCAATTCTGATTGGTCAAAACAGTTTTATTGACTTTCTGTAACAGCAGCTTCAGCTGTAAATCAGGTCACAAATTAATAAGTTCATTTTAAAGCTCTTTAAAAGTATGATATAGACGTGTATTGAGTCCTGGTAAGGGAGAAATGAAAAAGTTGTAGTATTACAGAAACTTTGCATCAACAACATGTTGTATTCCTCTGACAATATTTGTTTTATTTAAAGAAAAAATGGACTGATAGAAACTCAAATTGCGCTTTATGACTCGCAAATAAAACACGAGAAGGAAAAGACACGTGGTGTTCCACATGAACGTCTCGAAAAAAAATCCACAGTTTTGAGTAGAGTTTTTTATTCTGTATGGTTAATTCACTGATTACACACACACACACACACACACACACACACACACACACGGAAAGTATTTTTAGGGGATTGGTTTATGCTCTGACACGCACTGTTAACTGTGGGACCTTCTATAGACAGGTGTGTGTCTTTCCAAATTATGTCCAATCAACTGAATTTACCAGGTGGACTCCAATGAAGCTGTAGAAACATCTCCAGGATGTTCAGTGGAAACAGGAAGCACCTGAGCTCCGTTTTTCAGTGTCATGGTGAAGGCTGTAAATACAATGTTGATTTTCCTTTTTTCAAGTAAAATACATTTCTCATTTCTCAACTTTCTTACTTAAAGAGTATTTTGACCATGATGATGATTTGGAATGTTACATCTATTGGTTTTCTTGAACATCACAAAGCTTTCACATTGGGTCATTTTGCAGTTTAATGGTCCACTGCTGGTACGAGTCCGACCCCAGTGAATAAAAGGTGAACTGTGTGAATTCCTCTAATTGCACTCGATCTTTATGGAGGTCCCTCGTCTCGCTCTCTCTTGTGTTTATGATTTCTTTTTTTTATCTGCCCTGAGGTGCTCAGAGGCACGGATTATGTCATTACTCATCCTTACAAAAAGAGGAATAGAGAGAGAGAGAGAGAGAGAGAGAGAGATCTCTAATTGGCTGTAAATATATCAGGAGGTTTAGGTTCTGGTTGCTGTCAGACTGAGACAAGTGTTTTCGACTTGAGTCATATTTTAAGGGGACACTGAAAGACCGGATTATTTTAGCTGGTTCATGTTTATGAGGTCAGACTGAGCTGAGCAATGATACCAACACAGCAGAAAGCAAGGACACAAATGAAGTGGGTATGTGTGTGTGTGTGTGTGTGTATATAAAGTCTAACCTATATATACTTAGCCTTTTACTGTCATTAAATAACAAGAAAATTATACCTGTATATAGGTATCATTATACCAAAATAGTATATAAATAAATAAATAAATAAATAAATACATTTTGCGAGATACTGTGTAGAAACATCTATGCTGAGTAGAACTTGGAGGTCCAATGAGAAACACCATAGAAAGTGGTTGAGACCAGAAGAGCTAAGTTCCAGACTAGCAAGCAGCTGCTGGCTAATCAACCAGACATAGTGATGTTTAAAAAGGAGCAAAAGATGGGATGTGTGATAGATTTGCCAATTCTATCTGACTGTAACCTCAGAGAGGAATATGAGAAGATTGGGAAGCATAAGAGGCTTAAAAGAACAACTGGAAAAGATTTGGAGGGTGAAATCTATATGTATGTCTTTATATACTGTATATATATATATATAGGAGGTGGTATTAAAAAGTTTTGAGACTACTCTTACTCGTAACACGCCAGCAGATGGTAGAACAAGGCTGCACGCACAGTCACAGGGAGCACCTTCATAAGTCAGTGTGCCAAAAGGCATCCTGGGTACATCTGTGCAACTGGTGCTATTCTGACCACGTTCTGTTTACGTGTGCGCCCGAGCACTCGATCACATGATCTCACTTTCCGCACCAACCTACTCGATAGAACTGGTTTAAAGATCGGCGTATGGACACCACTGCAGAGATCCAGCGCCAATAGCAGGAGGTGCTTGCAGGACGCATTCCAGAAGTGACAGGAACACTGGGGGCGCTGTATTACTGTTCAAGGAGACTATTTTTAAAGGTGTGTGAATGTAGATAAATAAAATACTTTCTTGTAGCATTTCTCGAAAAACTTTTCGATTCCACCTCGAATAAACTCGGGAAGCAGAGCTGATGTCGCACACAAACATTACAACGTCTGAGTGTAAATGACCGCGTGACGTCGTTATTATAGGTGGCTGGTTTTTGACTCACTTTGGCTGCTTTGAGGAGAATCTCTCTCTCCTGCTCGTCTTTCCTCTGCTTCTCCAGCCGCTCTAAATGCTCGAAGAATTTGAGCTGAGAGCGGACGTCTGAGGACTGCTCGTACCACTCGTCATCCTGGAGACAGAAAAACAGCGAGAATGAGCTGAGAAAGTTTTGATTTAGGAAAATAAAAACATCTCGTTCGTATTTAGACTTTTGTTTATAACTCGCATCTCATGTGGCACTGAAGCCTCTGAGAAGACTGAGGAGAAAAAAAAAAAAAAAGTTTGTGGGCAAACAAACTGTTAACGCTATAATTAAATGTGTTTATTTCAGAAAAGTGTTCTCGAGCCTCGGTTCTCCTGTTACCTCACTCTTTCCAGACTGTCATCTCTGTGTGTGTGTGTGTGTGTGTGTGTGTGTGTGTGTGTGTGTGTGTGTCACAGTGACGCGAGCTGATGTCTTTTGATATCCATTCGATCTCTCTCTTTCTCCGTCTTTCACCTTCTCCTGTCTCTTCTCCTCTCTCTTTGTGGTGCACTGAGATGAAGTTCAGTAATTTTTTTTTCTGCTTTATTGATGTCACTGTGTGGCTTCACACAGACGCGGGGCCTCGCACGCTTCTATCGCACGTCATTTCCAAACCCGCAACACGCAAAGACAAAAGATCTGTGGATGTGCAAAGCGAGTCGGGATCGCCGATCCTGGCTGCAGTCCTGCTCGCAAATAAACAACTTAATAAATAAAAAAAAAGCTTTTAACTTCCTCCTCATCTCGCTTCTTTTCTTCCTCTGCCTCATTCTGAGTTTTTTTGACGTGTACGTGAGCCTACAAACGATCCTGAGACGATGCACTAGTGCTGTGTGTGTGTGTGTGTGGAGACTCTCTATTCGTTTTCAGATGGATGTTTATCCGTCTCCTTTTGAGAAGTTTGACACGAGTCCCTCTGGGCCGGCGTCAGCATCTTTTTTTCTTTTTTTTTTTTTATACTCATCCGGTACTGAGTGGTCTAGCGCTAGCAAGTTTTATTTACCACACTTGAAGATACAATGTTCATATATAAAAAAAAAAAAAAAAAAAAAAAAAAAAAAAAAAAAAAAAAGATAAACACGATTACAAGGAACATTGTTTTAAAAGCGGCAGGTTCTCAAATCTGAACCATATGCATGACTGCTGCTCCTTTTAAGCTACTGAAAACTCTTTTGGCCCTTCAAGATGTTTATGATAAAGTTTCCAAGAAACAAGGTCGCCGGAGACACAACATTAGCGCGCACGCTGCGAACCGAACGCATGTGTACAAATTTGGGTTCGGTAAAATACACCCCAGAAAGAAATCGACTAACGTTTCAGCTCCGTTCAAAGTTTTTAAAAATAAGTAACGAAGCTACTCACGAAAAGACTTTTCCAACTTTCTCTTGGATATTTTACAGAAAAAGTACTACATTTGGTCTAACTGCCACATCCTGCACTTATACGCTGAGGAATGCAGGCATGATTGTGTTCTCAAAACTACAGCACCTGGTAGATGCCCTTATCCAGCTGAGCAGTTGAGGGTCAAGAACCTTGCTCAAGGGCCCAGCAGTGGCAGCTTAATGGTGGTGGGATTTGAATTTACGCCCTTCTGATCAGAATTCCAAAATCTTCCAGGATCTTTAAAAACAAACTTCACGATGGCATTTGGCAGATGCCCTCATCCAAAACAATTTACAATAATCTCATCTTATAAAATGGTGCTTTTGAGGGTTAAGGGCCTTACTCAAGGGCCCAGCAAAGGCAGCTTGCTACAGATCGGATTGGAACTCATGATTTTTCCATTCAAATTCCAACACCTTAATTACTGAGCTCTCATACTTTAGGTATAGTCACAGTGTTGTCTGGATCTCTGTAACTATCCAAAAAGATGTTTGTTTATCCATCCAAATTTCCAACTGGTAATGTTTAGAAAAATATTTTAGCTGATGGACACCGGGACTTAATGCACCACTGTTTCTGAGTTCAGGTGGCTAAGTTCACATGAATTATGTAGAAGGTAGGAGTTTCTGAGTCATAAAATTCTAAAGATTTAGAGATTCAATAGCAGCTCTTTACAGCATGTCCCACTTCACACCAAGTTCTTCTAGATGTACTTTAACCCAGTGGTGGCCAGATAAACTTTCAAGATTTTTCTGCTCCTCCGTCAGAATTGTGTTCTACATGTCTCTTCTAACCCACAAACAACAAACCACGTAGGTGGCTAATGTAAGTTGTTCAATAATGTGGAATATATTAAACTTGTATTTAAACTTATATATACATTGATTTGTAATTTTTAGATCGTATCAGACACCTTTTTCATTTCCTATAAGAAAACCTAATCCTTTACATTTTAAACATTATAGTACAGAATATTGTAGTGTACAATATCCCATAGATATTTCCTGATAAAAGTGCTTAAGCTTTCGGAAAAACAAACACCCCGGAAGAGAAATATACAGTGTACCAGCCTGACATTGAAAAGCAGCAGAATGTTTGTACATCTGAAACGTGAAACTCTTCAACTGCCTCCTGCTCCTCCAAAGCTCCTGGAAAATTGCGATAAAAGAAATCTCCAGGAATTAAACTAAACTTGTATAATTTGTTAAAATTGTCAAACTTTTTAAATGCAAATCGGGAACGAAATAGGAATATTGATGCATTTATTTTGGGACTGTAATAAAATTCAATCTTCTTCGTATGCGGTACATGAAATGGTTCAGAAAATTATTTTTTGGAAAATTCTCTTTTTGTCTCCAACTATACGTTATGCTGTAAAACATCACTATATCTTGCTTCGGATTCACACTTTTTATTGAATTTCATTACTTATCTGGTAATGTATACCTTATCCTATAGTCATCATCTCAGGTTCCAACGCTGAAGATGTGTTTGGCCGTGGCTTTGTTCCCTTTGGCAATTTTTCCCTTTGGATAAACTTAAACATGACTCACAGAACAAATCTGAATTATTAAGCCAAGATATGGGTGTCTTAGTGGGATTTACTTAAACAAGCAAGACCCTAGCTCTGACATTTTCTTTTTTTGCTCTTTTTTTTTCTTTTCTTTTCAGTGTTTTGGCTTGTCCTTTGCCTTTCCATGGTCACTTTCTCACAATAACACATTGTTGTTATATTGTTATTAATGTGTTTCAATGCATGTTGTGTGTTACCTGTATACTGATTGGCTCTTTTGTTGTTTTGCTTAAATTTCAATACAAAATCAATAAAACTTTGACTAAATATTAAAAAATTTAACAAAAACTTGTTAGACACAAAGGCATGTTAGGACGGACAGGAAAATCTGCGAGTTTCATTAAAAAAATCCAGATGTTCCCATGTCTGTGTAATATGTTTGAGTATGGTTGAGATACATTTCCTGAATTCCTCTTGTTTCACACAGTTCAGTTCCTACCTTACTGGAGTCCATGCGATGCTGGGCAATGAAGGACACTTTCTCCAGCACCGTCCTTAGCCGTGTCTGTGTGGCGTGAGCGATGAAGTTTACTGCCTCCAAAGGAACCTCGGTCACCCCGAATTTCTTAGCTAGAAAACATGTAAACAATCATTAACATGTAGTTATGAAACATAATGCTCAAATTTTGACCCCATTGGTGCTCCATAATCCTGTCAGATTCCTTATTTTCACTAATTATGTCAGTCAAACCTCATTCAATTGTATTCTATGTACTTAATGTGGAGTTTATAACCTACTAAAATGATAATACCAGTCATGAACCCTTAACCATAACATGAGGTGAAGTTACTGCTTGCAATATAAAACGAATGGCTTCTCAATAAATGCCCAAAGTGCTTAAAGTGTATTACACCACAACAATTCAAAGTTTGTGTTTCCTGACCATAAGATTAGTATGTGCTTTTTGAACATCTTATTCTGCATTCAGTCGCCATTTCCTGTCACGTTTTTGTGCTCATTCATTCACCATAGCATTAGTAAACTATCCAATTGTGTGCCTCCAACTTTGTGGTAGCAGTTTGAGAAAGAACGACATATCGCTGGAAAAGTCAGGTGTCCCAATACTTCTGCTCATATAATGTATTCTTTCATTCATTCATTTATTTTAAAATGTAGGAACACACATTACCTTAAATCAGCTCACAGTTAAGTTTAATATCATTGGAACATCTGCTACACAAGATAGTTCCTGTTTTCACTTACACTATAGCAGCTGTAATATAACAGCGTCTCTTTTTTTCTCTTCCTGAAGTAAAAAAGATGAAGAAAAATCCATGTGTGTGATGTAACTGAAAATCCACAAAGCACAAAGACCATATTTCCTCTATCAGCTATAAAATATACAGTTTTTTATTTAACTCAACCTAAAAAATAACAGGTTCATCACATCGAGTCCATGTGTTATAGAACCATTAACATGCACTATATGGACAAAAGTATTGGGATGCCTGACCTTTGCAGTCATATTTGGTTCTGTGAATGCAAAGTTTGAGGAAATACAAATGCAAATGATAGAGAACGGGAGCTTTGAGGATGGATTTGGACTGTAGTTAATGTCAACAGTCTGCAACATTGACTCAGGACTAGAGTTTGCTTCTGATCATCATCACTGCACCCCGCACTATTGTATATCTGCAATAAATGGACATTTGGTGCAACCCAGATGAGGATGGGTTTCCCTCTTGAGTCTGGTTCCTCTCAAGGTTTCTTTGTCACAGTCGCCACTGGCTCACTGTCTACAGATGAGATAGAACAACATTGTCCTTTCCTGTTCCAGCATGACAATGCCCTTGTGCACAAAGCTCCATGATGATATGTTTTACATAGGTTGATGTGGAAGATCTTAAGCGGCCCGCTATAGGAGTTCTGACCTCCACTCTACTGAACACCATTGGAAAGAATTCTGACTGCACCCCAGGTCTCCTCACCTTACCTACCTCAGTAGCAGACTTTACTAACACCCTTGTGAATTAATCTCACACGGCTCACTCCAAAATCTAGTGGAACATCTTCCCAGAAAATTGGAGGTTAATTATAACAGCAATTGGGGACTAAATGTGGAATGGGATGTTCAAAAAAGAGCACATACCAATCTTATGGTCAGGTGTCTACAAACATATGTCCGTATTAGAACAATATAAACCTGTGATTTAAACTGCTGTCAGGTGTGCATCTATACAAAATTAACCAAAATGTCTGACCAGTAAACAACATTACAATGTCTCACAATCCGAACTGCCACAAATGAATAACAAATTATATTCAATTAGTTTTTATATGCAGCCTGCAGCAGCAGTTTTCCCTGAACATCTGCATCACAGTTGCGTAGAAGCCTTTCATATAATATGTTGTATATGAACTTCTTGCAGATGATCACACGCCAGTTGTGCACACATACAATAAAGGAAGCATATATTTTTCAGAGGGGAAAGAAAAAAAAAAAAGTGAAACCATTAAAAAGGTCCCTGCCAGTGTATTAGTACTTGCGGTGACATTCTGCGCTAATTAGGCTTACCTACAGCCGCGCAAAAGTTCAGCTACCGCGTGTCACCTCCTTTTCTTTCATTTCCGAATTAACATAATTTCCCCCTCTTTTGTTCTTTTAAGTAAATCACAGCAATTATTTAAATCGTCCGTTGCGTACGTACAGTCCGTACTTCCTCAACAGCTCGAAAACAGTCGAGATCCCAACGGGATAATGAGCAGCAAAACACAAAAAAGCGACGCAAAGGCTTTTAAAAGGGAACAGTAAAAAGTTAATGGCGAACTGGCATTTCCTGCAGCCGCCACACTGAAAAAGCTCACAATCGCTCGACACAGAAAAGGAAGGAGGACGTGTGGTGGTGCTGAGACGAGATGTTTAAGGATATTGCATCTTCTGCATTTCCAGCATAATCGTATTAAAGATCTCGCACGAGACATACTGCACTTTTATGTACTGTTTATGATGTTCTCATTTATTTGATTGAAATAAATAGTGAAAAAAAAAACCCTGTTGACCCTCTTCTGAAAATATACACAGTGTATATTAGTGAAATGACAATGAAATATAAAGTATTGACTGTGTGTGTGTGTGTATGTGTGTGTCCATTGTGTGGTTCAGGCCTTGTGTGCTTATGCTTATGTGACTGTAGCAGCACCTCAGACAGCTCCAGCTGAGAATGTGTGCCATGTTCAGGCGCACAGCAGGGACACCAGCACTGACCCATTATAGCCTAAAGACAAGTAATGGTCACTATTTAAATCGCTGATTTCACACACACAAATCTGAACATTATCCACTGGATTTTCTTACACACATCAATCTGCTAAATGCCTCTGAGTCCAAGAGAGAGGTGTGTAGACTACGTGCCTGTCAAGCCTAGTTAAAAGATGAGACCTACAAACCTGTCAGTCACAGTATAGAAAGTGTAGCTTATATGATTGCCAGTTTCAGTAAAGGCAGTGTCACTTATGTGCCTGTCAATGCCAGTAAACAAGGTATGACATATGTTCCTGTTAGTCCCAATAAGAAGGACATGTGGTGTATGTGCCTGGCAGTCCCAGTGAGGAAACTGTGACGTATGAAAAAAAAATTTGCCCATCAGTCCCAGTAAAAGGAGGTGTGGCCTAGGTGCTTGTCAGTCTCATTAATGGAGGTGTGGCCTATGTGTCAGTCAGTCCCATTAACAGAGATGTGGCCTATGTACCAGTCAGTCCCATTAATGGTGGTGTGGCCTATGTGCCTGTCCGTCTCATTAATGGAGGTGTGAACTATGTGCCCATCTTTCCTAGTAAAGATGGTCTTGTCCGAGTGCCAATCAGTCACAGAAAAGGAGGTATGGCCTATATGCCTCTCAGTCCCATTAATGGAGGTGTGGCCTTTATGCCTCTCAGTCCCATTAATGGAGGTGTGGCCTATATGCCTCTCAGTCCCATTAATGGAGGTGTGGCCTATATGCCTCTCAGGCCCATTAACGGAGGTGTGGCCTATGTGCCGGTCAGTCCCATTAATAGAGGTGTGGCCAATGTGCCCGTCAGTCCCAACAATAGAGGTGTGGCTTATGTGCCGGTCAGTCCTATTAATGGAGGTGTGGCCTATGTGCCTGTCAGTCCCATTGAAGAAGGCATGACCTAAGTGCCCATTAGTTCCAGTGAAGAAAACCAGTAAAGTTACAGTAAAGGAAGTCTAGTGAAGTGCCTTCGGTTCCACCCAGTAATGTGTCACCTAACTGTAGCTCAGACCAAATGATGAAGTTATGGCCGATGTGCCTCTCAGTCCAAATAAAAGATATGCCTCTCAGTCCTATTAATGGAGGTGTGGCCTATATGCCTCTCAGTCCTATTAATGGAGGTGTGGCCTATATGCCTCTCAGTCCCATTAATGGAGGTGTGGCCTATATGCCTCTCAGTCTCATTAATGGAGGTGTGGCCTATATGCCTCTCAGTCCCATTAATGGAGGTATGGCCTATATGCCTCTCAGTCTCATTAATGGAGGTGTATGTGTACCACCCAGTAATGTGTCACCTAACTGTAGCTCAGACCAAATGATGAAGTCATGGCCGATGTGCCTCTCAGTCCAAATAAAAGCAGTGTGGGCTGTGCAACAAGAAAACCCTGAGAAGACAGGAAGAAAACAGAACGGTGTCTGTGCATCTGAGTGAAGCTGGCATACTCTCTGCCCTCCCTCTGTCCACTGTCACCTGAGACCTTTACTCACCCAATCACTGATACAAGACCAGCAGGGGACGCCCTGTCCCTAAACTCCCTCCCACACTCAGACGGCATACATGTCCATCCTGTAGCGCTTGAGGGTGCAAACTAACAACCACGAGGAGCTGAAATGCAAACAGACTGCTCCCTCAGGACTCATCATGTCCAACACCGAAGCTTAAGTTGTGTGTGAAAAGGACAGGAGTGGAGGATGATGGGAGGAAAACAGTTTATGAGTGTGTACTTCCAGAAGAAGAAGCAGAAAAAAATAAGAAACATGAAATCATTTGAAACTTTTTATCCCGATCCGTATAACGTACACAAGAAATACAGTAACGAGTCATTTTTCTAATGCAATAAAATGTTTATTTATTTTTATTTTAGGGAACGTGTGCACGCGCATGTGTGTGTGTGCGTGTGTGTATGTGTGTGTGTGTGTGTGTGTGTGTGTGTGTGTGTGTATATGCGTTACCCATCTCCAGTATGCGCCGATGCAGTAGACCCGTGGGCAGGAAGGCCTCGTCTTTGCACGATCGGATCTGCGTGCCCACCAGCTCCGAGTTGGTTGCTAAGATACGAGCGCTCTCCTCACTCAAGTTCACCCCGGCCATTGACGCAACGTCGTTGATATCATCATCGTCCCTGAAAGACAAAATACCACACCTGAACACACCTGGACATGGTCATTCTCACTTGAATACATCTGGACAGTGTTACTCATCTGGACACCCCTGGACTCTATCACTCTCATCTGGACGCAGTCACTCTCACCTTAACGCACCTGGACACAGTGTCATTATCTGTAAACACCTGGAAATGGTCTCACTCCCATCTGGACACACTTGAAAATGGTGTGTCATTCTTAACTGGACATAGCTAGAGACCATCGCTCTCATCTAGACACACCTGAACACTGTAACTCTGACCTTAACACACCTGGACAGTGGTATTCTCATCTGGACACACCTGGACACGGTCACTCTAACCTTAACACACCTGGACAGTGGAATTCTCATCTGGACACGGTCACTCTCACTTTAACACACTTGGACAGTGGTATTCTCATCTGGACACGGTCACTCTGACCTTAACACACCTGGACAGTGGTATTCTCATCTGGACACATCTGGACACTGTTACTCTCGCCTTAACACATCTGGACACTGTTATTCTCGCCTTAACACACCTAGACAAGGTCACTCTCCTCTAGACACACCCCTGGACAGTGGTATACACACCTGGACACGGTCACTCTCACTTTAACACACCTGGACAGTGGTATTCTCATCTGGACACGGTCACTCTCACTTTAACACACCTGGACAGTGGTATTCTCATCTGGACACATCTGGACACTGTTACTCTCGCCTTAACACATCTGGACACTGTTATTCTCGCCTTAACACACCTAGACAAGGTCACTCTCCTCTAGACACACCTGGACACTGTCACTCTGACCTTACATCTGGACACTTTCATTTTCATCTGGACACGGCTAAACATGGTCTATAACTCTCACCTGAACACACCTGCACAGGCTCATCCTCACCTAAATGCAGCTACTGAAAAGTGCTTAAACACAATCAGGGCTTTTGCCCTTTCCGTGTCCGTTCTAATGATCCTTCAGGTGGACCAGAGGTGATCGTTCTCTGCTTTCATTTGGGTCCACTGATTCTGACAGAGGCTCCTGCGTTCTGCTTGTATTCACGGCCCCATGCTGGAGCTGCATAGCGACACTTCTGTTCCGTTCAGCTGTTAGGAGTGTGTATGAGTGCTGACACCGCAGCGGGAGGCTGACACACACGATTATAAGATCAGGACGCCGCACACGGAGTTAACACACCACCTGAATGCTCAGTGAAAGGGGGGAGATGAGGAGCTCAACATTACCCCGTCAGCACCACCCTGAGACAATGCTGTTCAATATTCTTCATGCATTTTGAATTATCTTAATTGAAATTCTTTACCTTATAAGTGTTCTTCTAAGTTTTGGATAATACAATGAGTTTGCACTGTATGGCCAAATGTATTGGGACACCTGACTTTTCCAGCCATATTTGATTTAATCTTCAAACTGTTACCACAAAGGTGGAAGCACACAATTGCACAGGACGGCTTTGGATGCTGTAGTTGGATAGACAGAATTTATAACACCGAGAAGAAAAAGCAAGCAGATCCTCTACTATAGAGATACAGTACAGACCGAACTCCTGCCCTACAACTATTTTGCATCATGTGGTAGCGCCAGCAATTGTCAAAATATTGACTCTTCTCAAGTTCTACTGCCTTGCTCGCGTTGCGACGGACATGTGATCGGACGAGCCAAACGAGCGTTATGCGAATGTTTCCGTGGTCACTTTGTGCACACTGGAAGTTTCTGCTTTATCTAAAAAAAAAAAAAAAAGAATATGAATCGGGACAAAGGACAGCACAGCATTAGGGGGTCATGGAAGTTTTCCGGACTGCTGTAGCCACAAAAAAACAAAAGCGCCACTGGGGAGAAAGGTTGCCACTACACGCAGACCTGACAGCTTAATTAGCGCAGCTGCTAAAGATTTATTGGTTCAGCAATCAGTGCCTGCAGCTTTAGCTCGCCTCAGGGGTGGATACACACAGCCATTATGATGCACTCGATGGCCTGGTCAACCACAACACACACACACACACACACACACACACACACACAGATCACAAACACACACAAACCACTAATATCACTGTGGTGATTTTTACACAATTTTGGAAATTGCACTTATCCATCCCTACTGAGATTTATATATATATTTATTTATTTTTATTTATTTAATATTCTTTCAATTCTGAAATTCTGATTGGTCAGAAAGCCTCAGTTCAAGGCATCTCACTGGATTATATTAATGCGCTCAATCCTGTAGGTTGACTGTTACTATAATAACTCACTACACACAATGCTTTCATTGCGTTCCTTCCTATAAACTGTATGATACACCGTTGCTATTTTAAATATACAGCGCATCCATCACACACACTCTTCCGTTCTCTGAGAAGGAGGCAGCAGCGTTGCATCAGCTCGAACCGCTCGAACCGAACATAAATAAATAAGACACCAAACTTTACAGAGAACTATTTGTGGAAAAAAAGCAACACGTGATACTGGATACTCCGGGGGTATCGACATATACGTCCGGCTCGTTTCATTTAAAAAAAAAAAAAAAAAAAGAAAGGTTTGAGACGAGATGGAGGATGAGACCGAGATGGAGATGGAGAAGTTAAAGGGGACAAACGAGTGTTCAGGAGTCTGAAAAACAAAAAGAAGAGTGAGCTTACACGGTCTGGTTTTCCCTCAGTTAAAGCCAATGCTGACCCCTTGTGTCTGCTAGGAGTATTACACTTTAACGCCTCAGCTCTCCCAGCTGTGTCTCACCGGAGCTAACAGCTGCAGCACACTGTGAGAACATGCTAAATTAAAAATGAGCTACACACCGCCAGGGCTTCCTCTGGGTTCTCCGGTTTCCTTCCAACTCTCAAAACGTGAACAGTCTATCATAAATTGCCTCTAGGTGGGAATAAGTGTGTGGCAGGATTCTATGGTATATTCCTGCTTCATGCACAAAGATCTAAAACGACCCTGACCTGGGTACAGAATGTTTTTTTTTTTTCTGGACTGCCTTAAACCAGAATCTACAGAAAGCATTGGAACACAGTTTGGAAGAAAACCTGGCTGTAATCTAGTGTCTTGTGTGACATTTACGTGTCAGAACACTGTGTCCTTACTATTTACGGTGCGGTTACGGTGTAATGATTCACGTATTCGTACCAATATTTTCGGTATTTTAAGGAGAAAATTTTGACAATTCTGTATATCGAGGGAGTGAATGAATGAAGGATGAAAGTAATGAAGACATTTGTTAAAGCGATTATTCAATTTTTCTATATATTTAAAAAAATGTCATAAAAATCTTATTTTTAGTTTTATACTTTATACAATATTATATTATTTTATATTATTTACCCAAGCAGGCATTTTATTTTTAAAACATTTTAACTGTTGATGTTCAAAAAAGTTAAAATTAATAAATTGCATTAATAAAAAAAATATATATTTTGCATTTCTTCCCCCTCAAAACGAAGTTGACCCGAAGCATGATGTCACATGTACATAAGTATTCACAGACTTTGCTCAATACTTTGTTGAAGCTCCATTGGCACCAATTACAGCCTCAAGTCTTTTTGAGCTTGATGCTACAAGCTCAGCACACCTATCTGTTTCTCCAAGTCTTCTTTGCAGAACATTTATACTTCATCACGTTGGATGGGGAGCGTTTTCAGAGATGTTCAATCAGGTTCAAGTCTGGGCCACTCAACATTCACAGAGTCCTGTAGTCACTCCATTGATATCTTGGCTGTCCTTTTGGAAGGTAAACATTCCTCCCAGTCTGAGGTCCAGAGCGCTCTGGAGCAGGTTTTCATCAAGGACGTCTCTGTACATTGCTGCATTCATCTTTCCCTCAATCCTTACCAGTCTCCCAGTTCCTGCTGCTGAAAAACATCCCCACAGCATGATGCTGCCACCACCACTTCACTGTAGGGATTTGGCCAGGTGATGAGCGGTGCCTGGTTTCCTCCAGACATGGTGCTTAGCATTCAGGCCAAAACGTTCAATCTTTGTTTCTCATGGTCTGAGAGTCCTTCAGGTGCATTTTAATAAACTTCAGGTGGGCCATTTTGTGCCTTTTACTAAGGAGTGGCTTCCGTCTGGCCGCTATACGATACAGGCCTGATTGGTGGAGTGCTGCAGAGATGGTTGTTGTTCTGGAAGGTTCTCCTCTCTCCATAAAGAAATACTCGAGCTCTGACTATCAGGTTCTTGGTCACTTCCCTGACTAAGCCCCTTCTCCCCCAATCACTCAGTTTGGCCAGGTGGCTCCACTCTGGGAAGAGTCCTGGTGGTGTTAAACTTCTTCCATTTACGGATGATGGAGCCCACAGCGCTCATTGAGACCTTCAATACTGCAGAAATTCTTCTGTTCCCGTCCCCAGATCTGTGCCTCGATACGATCCTGTCTCAGAGGTCTACAGACAATTCTTTGGACTTCATGGCTTGGTTTGTGCTCTGACATGCACTGTTAACTGCGGGACCTTCTATAGACATGTGTGTGTGTCTTTCCAAATCATGTCCATTTAACTGAACTTACCACCGGTGGACTTCCATCAAGCTGTAGAAACATCTCCAGGATGATCAGTGGAAACAGGCTCAGTTTTGAGAGTCATGGTAAAAGCTGTGAATACTTATGTACATGTGATGTTTTGTAAATTGTTTCTTTTAAATACATTTTAAAAGATTTCAAACAAACATCTTTCATGATGTCATTATGGGGTGTTGTTTGTGGAATCTTGAGGAAAATAATTAATTTAATCCATTTTGGAATAAGGCTGTAACCTAAAATGTGGAAAAGGGGTGAAGCGCTGTGAAAACTTTCTGGATGCACTGTACACACACACACACACACACACACACACACACACACACACACACACACACACATGCATTGGATGTTGCTGTGGATGCTGTAAGTACCTATAGGAGCCTCCCCCAGGATCATTGACTTTGTTCTTCAGAGCGCCTGAAAGCTGCACGCTGACCACCGAGGGGCTTTTCCCTACCTGCACCACCGGACTCTTCCCTACAGCACCTGAGGAAAGAGAGCAAGTGGATTACGGACAGCACAGACACAGAAACTCTCTTATCTCGCATACTGAGGACACGTGAGGGAATAAAGTGTTGAGAAAATTCATTTAATGTATGAAACTCTGTGAAAAGCAGGTAAAACCTATAAAAACAAATGCTACCGATGTTTTTCCGATGTCCAAACTCGTACCTGCCATACGCACTGTCTGTGTGATGACCACCGGCATCCGGACCTGTCCTCCTATCGTCCCTGTCCTCTTAATATTCTACACACAGAGACAGAAAGCAAAAGACTAAACAAATGTGTGCACAATTTTCATAGAAATTACATCACAATTATCAAAACACACACACGCACATTATATATATATATAAATGTTGTATTTGTTCGTTTATTTAAAGGCTCTATGATCCGCTTTACTCTCTACAGATCTTCTTAGCTATTTTATCATTTGTGGATTTTGCTGTTTTGAGCCACAAAATTGCACAACATATTGACAGACTTTTTGGACTTCAGGTAAAATAAAAGAAATAGGAAAAAGATTTAGAGAGAGAGAGAGAGAGAGAGAGAGAGAGAGAGAGAGAGCATTATTAAGCAGGTCATCCCCTCTGTAGGGCCCCTGGCGAGACCCCCAGGGTTCTCATCTATCCTGCCCTGTTCTCTCATGCTGCATATTTCACTGCCTTGTTTTCCTGCAATATCACTACGCCATCAGCTCGGTCCCAAACCCAGCTTCAGGCCTCCGAGATGTGAAAATGCATTTGGTTCAATACAACACAGTGTGTGTGTGAGAGAGAGAGAGAGAGAGAGAGAGAGAGAG